>CP092866.1:10869092-11180108 GCA_030710605.1 Cordylochernes scorpioides | reverse complement strand
TTTGTTTGGGGATGAGAACCAGTCGTCCAGCTTTCCAAGGGGTTGGGAAGTGTCCGAGGCGCAGGCATTTGGTGAAGATTTGCGATAAGAGTTCATGCAGTGCTGGTCCACCGAGGAGTATGCACCTGACTCCAAGTCTGTCGGGACCTGGGGACTTTCTCCATCCACATCGTCGGATCGCGGGGAAGATTTCCGCCGCTGTGAAAGCCGGTTCTTGGTTAAAGGTTGGGAGCCAGTCCACTGTTGGTCTTGGCACTGTCCAATCTGTTGGAAAGTAGTTCTGAAGTACCTCTCGACAGGTTTCCTCTGAGGTTAGTGGGGTACCATCTTTGTGTTTGAGCAGAGGTGGCCCTAAAGAGCCTCTCCGACCTTTGGAGATATAGCGGTGAATTGAGCTCCATGCGGCTGAGGAGACCTCTTGGCACAGTGATATCCAGGATAGACGCTTTGCTCGCCTTATAGCCGCTTTGAGTTTATTGTGGCAGGCTCTGTAAAGGCCTTTGAAGAAGCTCCTGGTGGGAAAGAAGGTGTTTTGGGAGCAGCGGCGGAGAGCCACCACAATATTGCGGAGCTTAGAAAGTTCTTTGTTCCACCAAGGTTTTGATGGTCTTGGTGACTTGGACTTCTTCTTCATAGATGCATCGCAGGCCTCTTGGAGACAGGTGGTGAGGAGAATAACTGCTTCGTCAATATCTCCTGGGGTAAGTGCGGTCTGGAGGCGTGAGGCCACGTGGTGGAGGGTGTTCCCTAGGAAAGCTGCAATCTCCCTTTATTTACCACATCAAAGTTTAAAGCATGTAGGGTATTTAGTGTATCAAAATACAAATGTTTTATAGTACATAATATTTTATATTAATAATCTGTTTTATAAAAATAAATAAATTTATAAAAATATATTAAAAATAATATTATAAATAATTTTAAAAATAGGCGCATTAATCATGATGCAACACTTCCCCCTCTCCAGAGGTCGTCACGTCCTCGTGAGTGACCTCATCAATTCTTTCAAAATAGGGTTTGAGTCTTGAGACATGGACAATCAATGGGTCTTGGCCAGGATTATCTTTCGGCTCAATTAAGTAATTTACGTTGGACAGCTTCTTTAATATTCGATATGGCCCAAAATATTTTCTCAATAGTTTTTCACATTTTCCGATTTTCCTGACTGGTGTCCAAACTGCCACTAAATGTCCTGGTTCATAGATTCTCTCGTTGTGTTTTTTGTCATAGTTTCTTTTCATTCTTTCCTGAGTCTTCTCTGTGTTGTTAATGACTACCTGTCTCGTCCTTGCTATTTTATCTAAGTAGTTTTCTATATATTCGTCGTAATCGTCCATGTTACTGTCCGTTGGGATATTCTCGTCGTCTAAGAGGGACATGGGTTCCCTCCCAAACAACAGGAAAAATGGAGAGTAGCCTGTGGTTTCTTGAATTGTGGTATTATATGCGTGGGTGATAAAAGGAAGGATTTCGTCCCAGTTCTTCTGATCCGTATTCACATACATGCTGATCATATTGATTAAAGTTCTATTTAGCCGTTCCGTTAGTCTGGGGGTGGTAGCTCGTTGTGAAGCAATGTTTAACTTTGCACATTTTCATAACCTCCTTTATCAAATTGCTAGTGAATTGTGAACCTCTGTCGCTGATAAGAAATCTTGGAGCCCCGTGACGTAAAAATATATGTTCGATTAAAAATGTAGAGACTTCTTTCACTGTCGCTTCTGGTACTGCCTTTGTTTCAGCATACTTGGTATAATAATCCGTCAACACAATGATCCATTTCCTTCTTCTTTTCGTTGATGGCAAGGGGCCAACAAAGTCAATTCCGATTCTTTCAAAAGGGTAGTTAGCTGGGGGAATAGGTTGTAGAAGTCCAGATGGCAACTGATTTGAACCTTTCCGACTTTGGCAAAGATGGCACGTCTTTACAAATTCGGAAACATCTTTCAGCATGGAAGGCCAATAGTATTTATTCTTCAATCGGTATGTGGTTCTGGCGACGCCCAGATGGCCATTCAGCATATGGTTGTGGTATTCACTCATGATTTCTTTCCTTCTCTTCTTTGGCACTACCAGCAACCATTCTCTGCCTTCAGGATTTGGATTTTTCTTGTAGAGACACCCATTTTCTTCTTTAAAGTTCTGTGTAATTGAACGCTTGTTTCCACTAAGGTTCTCCTTAATATTCTCAATAAAATCATCCTTTTCGTCTATTATTTGATTCAAAAATAGTCTTTCATAATCCTCGTCCCATTCGTTTTCTGGTAAGGGTCCTCTAGATAGACCATCAACGTCCAGATGTTTTTTTCCCGATTTGTGTATAATTTCGAAATTATATTCCTGAATCTTCAGTGCCCATCGTGCTAATCGACCGGTCGGATCTTTTAAATTCTTAAGCCAGCATAGTGCGTGATGATCAGTTACGATTTTAAAGTGCCTTCCATATAAATAGGGCCGTAATTTTGATATCGACCACACTACAGCTAAACATTCCTTTTCGGTGGTTGAATAATTTTGCTCAGGTTTACTTAGGGTTCGGCTCAAATATGATATTACCTTCTCTTCGCCACCGATATTTTGAATTAGTGTTGCGCCTAAGCCGATGTTAGAGGCATCTGTGTGAATGCAGGTGGCTGCATTTGGATCAAAGTGACCTAAAATTGGCGGATTCATAAGAGCTTTTTTAAGGTTTTGGAACGCTTCTTCCTGTTTTCCTGTCCAGATAAATTGCACATTTTTTCTGATGAGACTGGTCAATGGGTCAGCGATTAATGAGAAATCTTTAATAAATTTTCTATAATATGAGCACATTCCTAGGAATGATTGCACTTCTTTGGCCTTCTTGGGCTGAGGAAAATCTCTAACGGCTTTGATATTATATTCGGCAGGTTTTATACCCTCTTGGTTGGTTATATGTCCAAGGATCTCAAGTTCCTCGAAAGCAAATCTGCATTTCTTGGCGTTCAGTTTTAAATTAGATTCGCTGAAGCATCTGAGGACAGCTTCAAGTCTTTTAATGTGGGTTGGAAAGTCCGAGCTGTATATAATTACATCGTCCAGGTAGCAAAGGCAAATCTGCCATCTCAGATTTCCGAGGACATTGTCCATGTTCCTCTCAAAAGTAGCAGGGGCGTTGCATAGACCGAAGGGCATTACGTTGAATTCATATAACCCATGTGCAGTAGTGAAAGCCGTCTTCTCTTTGTCTCTCTCTTCAATTTCGACTTGCCAATATCCCGATTTGAGATCTATTGCTGAGAAGTACTTGGATCCTTGGAGAGTATCCATCACATCATCAATTCTTGGGATTGGATAAACATCCTTCACTGTTACTTCATTTAATTTCCTGTAGTCCACACAAAATCTGTATTTGCCATCTCGTTTTTTGACCAATATAACGGGAAAGGACCAGGGACTTGAAGATTGTCTAATTATTCCTTCTTCGAGCATCTCGTCTATTTGATCCTTTATGATGGTTCGTTCCTTAGCGGTTACCCGGTAAGGCTTGTGCTTTATTGGTTTTGCGTCTTCTGTATGAATCTGATGTTTTGCCAAACTGGTCCTACCTAACCTCGATGAGAACAAATCAGTATACTTGGCCAAAATTTGTTTTAACCTCTCTTGTTCTTTAAATGATAAATATTTGTTTATTTGAAATTGTATTTCGTCATTTTCATTCTGCTTCTCTTTATTCTCTATAAAATTTACCCCTGCAGGAAGACTTCCATAAGCCAATGTTTGGTCTTTCATGATTTTTAAAGGTCGAGGATAAGGGTTCGTTATCCAGATATGGGTTTTCTTATCCGTGACAGTAAGCAAACTTCTTGCCAATCGAAGACCATTTGTTTGAGTCATTCTGTTGTTCTCTTCGATGACATATTCGCCATCCTCTGCTTCTATTGAGGCCCTAATCAATTTAATAGATAGTTTAGGTATAACGGTATCTGTAGTGCTCTTTATTTTTTTTAGATCATAATTGCTTACGTCATGATTACTCATCAAATTATATTTTATTGTTTCTCGTTTACAATCAATTTTAGCATTCATTTTTTTAAGGAAATCTCGTCCAAGAATAAGAGTTCGTAGATGCGCGTCCATTACTACAAATTCGTGGGATAATTCAGTGTCATCAATTTTTAAATCTAAAATAATGCTACCTACCATATCTAATTTTTTTCCATCGGGTCCTGAACACGTTTTAGTGAGACTATTTATTTCACGGCTAGCAAAAAGTGCTGTTCTTAGGTCGACCACTAAAAGATCGGCGCCTGTATCAATCAAAGCTTCGCATAACCCTATCTTGTCCACATTAATATTAATTTTGTACCTAGGGTCCAACTTTCTAATTCCATTTATGGTCGACTTGCTTTGATTGAAGGAATCAGGCGCGACACTTAGTTTAAATCTTCCAACACGGAATATCTATTCCGTGTAGGAATATTCATTTGTGTGTCATTACAAACATCCGCATAGAGGCGAGGCCGTGTATAATCTTTCCTTTCGTCCATTTGAAGATTCTCTTGGCTCTTGTCTTGGGAAACTGAGGGGTCCTCTTCTACGATCCTCACAAACTTGACTCTGCAATACCGCGCTACGTGTCCTGGCTTGTTACACTTGAAACATATTGGTCTCCCGTCTTCTGTCCTATTCCTGTTTGAATCTGGACTCTTATTGTAGGTTTTCCTTGGGTAGACCGGTTTTGGCTCAGGAATGGGAGTGTAAAATCGTCTAGGGGCAGATACCTGGGGCAGCGGCTTGTTCTGGTAGTACCTCGGAGCGGGGGCCTGGGGCTTGGGGGTGTTCTGGTAGTACCTCGGAGCGGGGGCCTGGGGCTTGGAGGTGTTCTGGTCTGGTCTTCTGAACGACGGAGCGTTCTTCCATTGCTCTTGATGGTGGGAACGAGGAGAGCGTGGTCCATTATATAGAACCTTTGATTTTTCTATACGTTCTTGATAATTATTTTCAAACAAATCCATCTTTTTACACAATCTTAGGAGTTCGTTGGTATTCTTAGGAGGGTTTAAGTAGAGGGCAAAAGAGTATTCTTTCTTTAACCCTCCAATAACCCAATTTATTTTATTCTCTTCTTCCATTTGGGGGTCGACCTTGTTGCACAGAACCAGGATATCCTCTGCAAACCTGATTGCAGGTTCATTCCACTGCTGCATTCTGTTCAGCCTCATCTTCAATTCTTCTTTGTTGGCGTCTGAGCCAAAATCCTGAATTAGGCGGCTCTTGAAATGTTCCCAGCTGGTAAAACTTATCTCGTGTAGGTCCAGCCAGGTTTTGGCGCTACCAATCATGTTCATGGCTGCATAGCGAGAAATAATATATTCTGCCCAGTGGTACAGGAAGCCAATTTCTTCAAGGGACTCAATCCATGGGCGAGGGTCTTCTGTTCCATCATATTTGGGGATGTCTATGTTGGGGTTCAAAACAACTGGGTCGGCACTTGCATCTCTACCAATTGTTGCGCTGGGCTGCGGTTTGGCAGATTCTTCAGTCTTGAGTCTCTCCTCAGACGTGTCTTGCATCTTTCCAGAACGTGTCTCAACCATCTTACAAGGTTAAACCAGTCAATAATAAGACAACTATAAATTTAGGTAGCACCTAGAATCTCCCTTTATTTACCACATCAAAGTTTAAAGCATGTAGGGTATTTAGTGTATCAAAATACAAATGTTTTATAGTACATAATATTTTATATTAATAATCTGTTTTATAAAAATAAATAAATTTATAATTTAAATTTTAAATATATTAAAAATAATATTATAAATAATTTTAAAAATAGGCGCATTAATAATGATGCAACAATATTTTTTTTTTATTTTATTTGACATATCGGACGCGATATCCCAGCTCGGGATACTTGCGCCTAAATACATTTTAGCAGATTATATACAATTCATTATATACAACACAATAACCGGACTAAAAACATAATTAAAACTTAAACGATGGCACTCTAAAACAGAAGAAAAAATCCAAAATGGATCACTTTATCAACATATATATATGTCATAATTTGTACATAACTGGATCTAATCCCACCACAATATTTATGCAATGTATGATCTAAAGATTTCTAATAAAGACAAGGCTTAGAAATCTGGGAGAAAGGCCATCAGAGAGGAAACGGTCATTAGCAGGTTTTATTATCCGGAACTCATAAAAACTGAGTTCAAGAACCTTCGTTTCCGGGAGCATGTTAGAACAAGACAAGGACAAAGGATTAGCAAAGATCCAATCAGAGTCCGGGAGGATTAGCTAGGAACCAATGGAAAACTTACACGAGTCGACAATCGTCCAATCAGCACCCTGAGAAGTTTTTGTGTTAAAGCTCGGACCCAGTTTAGTTAGTCAGGAACCCGGCACCATTGGAACAAGTTAGGAGCTCGGCGCCATCGGAACAAGCTCGGACCTGGTACCAAGGAACCAGTTGGAGCCAGCCACCATCTTCTCAACGATCAGAAAAGTCCAATCCTCAATAATGTGAAACAACCATAGTTAATAGTCAAATACGCCAATAGCCTAAACCCCTTTCTCCCTTGATCGCTTTCCTATTTATATTCAATCCTTTGTCCTCGTTATTTTCCCCTGTGTGAATACCTTACTACTTCAACAAACGACTGCGCCCACCACAATCATCAATCAACTCAATCAATCTCAAAAAGGTAACGTTAAATATTACAGTGAGTCGACAGGATAAAATGGAAAACGAACGAGACCAAGTAGCGAAAATTAACGGCAGCGGGACAGGAGAGAGAAAGGAAATTGCACGACACACCCTGGCGGCAATTTTACTTCAGTTGACCGCCGCCCTCCAGGGAATAAAGTCGACCCGACCCGCCGGGAGATGGACGGAGCTATTGCCGACATGTGGCCGAGCGACCTGACGCGCCACCCCGAGGAGCCATCACCCACCATGCCGGATCCATACACCAGTGTCCAGAAAAAACCAAGTAGGTGGACTGAACCATCCCAACCAGCTCAACACTCGAGCGCACGGGCAGTGCAATCAGCCCCAACTCAACACGCGAACGCACGGGCAGTGCAAATAGCCCAAAATCTACACACGAACGCACGGGCAGTGCAAGCAGCCCCAACGCAACAGCACGCCAGGCGTCCCACACCTCCACCACACGCCGAAGACGTGCAAGCCTTTCGGCCCTGAGGTAAGAAGGCACCATCAACCCTTTGTCGTCAACCAATTGACGATGAAACTGTTCCTAACCCCTGAACTGTCACCCCCATTTCTAATTGATACAGGCGCAAGCTTGAATATAGTGCCATATAATCTCTATAAAATATTAAAAACTAACCTTCCTAAATTAAAATTAAAGAAACAGTCCATAGACCTACAGACCGTAAATGGTCTTGTAACAACAATAGGTAAATTAGCCCTTCCCCTGACAATAGGTAAACTAACTAAAAAAGAAAATTTCCATGTGGTGGAAGCACCTCTGCCATTTGGAATTCTCGGCATAAATACCCTCCGAAAATTTAAATTAACCATAGATTTTAACAACGGCACTATATTCCAACTTGGCGCTCCATTGTCTACCCCTACCTACCATTTCAACCATGTAACCAATGAATGCACGTATTGGGAGTGCCAAGCGATGTCACAAAGGACTCACCATGCACACAAACCTTCCGCACATGGCACCCAATGCGCGCATCCATTGGTCAAAACCCAATCACCCACCTACCAATCTAGTCACGCGCACGCACAACACAACTTTTTCACTAAGGCCAATTGCCTTTACTATATGCCCGCAATTCACAAGGCCACAACGGCTTCAAATCACAACGACAATGCACAAAATGTGTCCATCCAACGGGACAACTCACGCATAAGGCCCACACGTGACCACACGTCGTCGCGCAACAATCACACACGTGTACACCGCAACAACCGCGACACTCACAACAACAATACACAGACAGTATCCATCCAACAGGACAGCTCACACACAGAGCACACACGTGACCACACGTCGTCACACAACAGTCACACGCACAACCAGCGCAACAAGCGCGACACTCGCACCAAAAGACGACAGCACCACGCAAACACATGCACAACCACCACCAAAACAACCACCCCATCTACATGAAACATAGAGACAATCCACGCCAACCAACAACCACACAATCGCAAAACATTGCGATCTTTCTTAAGCGCTGTGAACGCTTACAAAAAGTTCATTCCGGACCACGCCCGCTTGCGGACGCCACTTGTCAACCTTCTAAAAAGGGATGTCATGTGGGTCTGGGATGACGAATGCCAGAAAGCGTTCACTAGCCTGAAAGAAAGCCTTACAACACACCCCACGTTACACCTTTACCAGGAAGGTCTGCCATGCCAGGTGTATTGTAACGCCTCAACACTCGGCATCGCAGGCGTCCTCAAACAGGTCTACCCTGATGGGAAGACCTACACAGTCCAAAATTTCAGTCGCGTTCTGCGTGCACACGAACGAAATTATTCCATATCTGAACTACAATGCCTAGCAATTGTTGAGAGTATGGATAATTTCCGTGTCTGTTTGATGGACAGAAAATTTACTATATTTTCTGACCATCCCGCATTGCAGTGGCTGAAAAAGATCAAAAACCCGCCAGGCAGATTATTTCGATGGAGATTAAGGCTATCGAGATACGAATATGAGGTTCGTTGCATAAATGGAGTACAACAATATGAAACGGACGTCATAACTCGTAACCCGTTCTGTGGCTTCTTAGACGCCTCCCTCATTAAGAGCCATCAGCCTTCCCCATCGGGAAAATCTAGCTTGACCATTGATCACAATGGACTGCATACCGTTTCCCGAAAAGGTGTAACTAAAATTATAGTTCCAAAACCACTCACAAACAAACTACTTAAATCAATCCACACACAACACAACCATCCAAACATCTCAAAGATGACGAGGCCCATCTCCGCTCAATATTATTGGCAGAACATGACACAAGACATTGCACAACAGGTAAAAACCTGTCCCACCTGCCAATTCGCAAAAAGTATCGATGAATCCAACCAACCTCTACAAAGAGACACCGATACAGCCCACAGAAACAAGCTAAATCCGTACACAAAACATACCACACACACAATACAAACAATAACAAATTTACACCATCTACGACAGAGGAACGATTATACGTTTCCACTTAAAACTCCGACACACAGCATTTCTTCAACAGAACCATTGACCACCAAGTTGGGGAACAGCGAACCTGACAGTCATTTAGATCCTGCCATTTTGTCCAAAAAACGATTCACGCAACTCACCCACGGTAATAAGGAACGCGATATAGATCATCCACAAATACACCAAATTCCAGGTTCATCACAATCAATAGAAGTCCAACCCGATATTCAAAAACCCCAATTGATGGCAAAAACATGGGAGGAAATGTACCAATATCCAATATTTCACCTCATATATGTTATCTGTCTTCTAAATATACCCTACAAACTCGCCCCATATGTCATAATAATTTTAATAAGAATTTATACCCTACCATCCCATCGGCTGTACCAACTACAGGAAACAGTCTTCCATATAGGAAGTTCCGTCTTAAAAGCCATCTTCCAAATAGGAAATTCCGTCTTAAAAACCACCTTCCATATAGGAAGTTCCGTCTATGAAGCCATCTTCCATATAGGCCAAGCAATTTTAGAATTTCTAAATCTGTGGGAGATATTAGAAGAAAACTTAGAAAAATTCAGAGGGCCTCGACCCAACTAATTAAACGGTGTCCAGAGGGAGTAACACAATCAAAATCAATTAGGAGGACAAATTAGGACACCCCAAAAACGACATGCAAGAAATCAATTAGAAAGCCGGAAGTGAAATGGAGACCATTTACTTCCCGCGGCAACAAAGACGTCCGCCATCTGCATGTCACCAGATTGCAGCTTCGCTCAAGAGGGGGGTGGACAAATTTAGAAATTACCCCAAAGGGCCCCTCGCGCCGTCCCACACATCCAGCCATAAAATTGAGGTCACCGCGCTCCCCGATGTGGACCATTTTAACGGTCATCTTGAATTCACAATACAACGAGCTTACATATCGACTTTTACAATAAACACAATTTAATTATATTAATATCGTTATATTAATGCATTCCCAATGAATTTTACATTTCTATTCTTATATTTATTTTTCTAAAGACTTCCAAAAAAAAACTTTTACATTTTTCCACATTAGGTACATATCCAACCTACACCCAGACACAACAGACCTTAGACTTTTAACAACACATAAAACTCATTCTTACATGTCTCACAAAAACTTGATACATTTACAGACATCCCCAACGATTTGCCGACCAAATTCGACTTTTAATAACATTTTTAAAACAATATCACATGGCAACACATAAAAAAAACCACGACCAATGCACGACACGCGGATCTCAAGGTTAAATATGAACAAAAGCACGCACATTACCACTTAAAGGATAGGAAAAATTAGGTAGCAAAGCTTTCGAGCTTACGTTTCTTCCGAAAGGAATAAACAACCACTTTAGAAGAGTCGAGGACTTTCCTCGAACCCTGTATTCAAAGATCCGATCCCGGTTAAGATCCTCGATAAAAAGTGGATATCCGGCGAGCATATCTTAAGTGCCCTAGGGAATTGCATAAAAATCCCTAGAACGCATTAAGGCTCGGGACATATTAACATAATACACTCGGCCTTGAGATCTCGAAAAACAACACAAACACAAAAAACAAAATACACACGTAAGGTTAATTAGATTCCCATGTCTCCTGTATACATAATATAAAGCACAATTGGGAAAGATCATGTTTCTACCCATGAGTCGCACGGGAAAGACAAAAATCTACGAGGCAAATAAAGGTTGATGATTGCGCGGCGTGACATAGATTTTGGCATGTAATTTGATTACAAAGAGAGTTTGCGAACCTCGCTATACATTTCTCTTATTCCATTCATTTACATTATTTTCTTATTTTTGAAATCAAAATTCTTAATCAAATTTACTATTTATCCTAATTCAAATACTTATCATTTATTTTAATCAATTATTTACCATTTATATAACCACTTCTTTTATTTTATTCATAAACCAACAACTAAACAAATTTTTATCAACGAAAACTCACTGGTCATCTTTTAAAAATATATATTTTATATTTTTTTAAATTTTGATTTACAAAAAGCCTTTTTCTTTTTTTTTTCTCACCATGCACCAAAGCATTCACTTTGATTTCTCCCAACTTATTTTAATTTTGATTTCTCAAAAGCCCTAATAGAATCCCTTCGATTTTGTTCCCCATCTCGAGTAGAATATCGTTTAGGCACTTTTTCTTTTTTTTTCTCACCATGCACCAAGGCATTTACTTTGATTTCTCCCAACTTATTTTAATTTTGATTTCTCAAAAGCCCTAATAGAATCCCCTCGATTTTGTTCCCCATCTCGAGTAGAATATGGTTTAGGCACATTTTCTTTTTTTTCACCATGCGCCAAGGCATTCACTTTGATTTCTTCCAACTTATTTTAATTTTGATTTCTCAAAAGCCCTAATATAATTCCCTCGATTTTGTTCCCCATCTCGAGTAGAATATGGTTTAGGCACTTTTTCTTTTTTTTTTTTCTCACCATGCACCAAGGCATTCACTTTGATTTCTCCCAACTTATATTAATTTTGATTTCTCAAAAGCCCTAATAGAATCCCCTCGATTTTGTTCCCCATCTCGAGTAGAATATGGTTTAGGCACTTTTTCTTTTTTTTCTCACCATGCACCAAGGCATTCACTTTGATTTCTCCCAACTTATTTTAATTTTGATTTCTCAAAAGCCCTAATAGAATCCCCTCGATTTTGTTCCCCATCTCGAGTAGAATATCGTTTAGGCACTTTTTCTTTTTTTTCTCACCATGCACCAAGGCATTCACTTTGATTTCTTCCCAACTTATTTTAATTTTGATTTTTCAAAAGCCCTAATAGAATCCCCTCGATTTTGTTCCCCATCTCGAGTAGAATATGGTTTAGGTACATTTCTTTTTTTTCACCATGCGCCAAGGCATTCACTTTGATTTCTTCCAACTTATTTTATTTTTGATTTCTCAAAAGTCCTAATAGAAAATTTCCCTCGATTTTGTTCCCCATCTCGAGTAGAATATTGTTTAGGCATTTTCTTTTTTTTTTATCCCACTATGTACCATAGCATTCATTTTGATTTCTTATAATTAAAAATTTTTTATTTCTCTTAATTATACTCAACCTATATATCATCAACACCATTCTCTTTTATCTCTTATATCACCAACAATGCTTGTATATAGCTTCTCAATAACCATAACTAATTTTCCCACAAAAATTATTTTCTTTTCCCCTTTACAGATTTCACTCAGGCTATCCCTTCTTGAATTCTTCACATGTAGGGGGCGCATCTGTCATAATTTGTACATAACTGGATGTAATCCCACCACAATATGTATGCAATGTATGATCTAAAGATTTCTAATAAAGACAAGGCTTAGAAATCTGGGAGAAAGGCCATCAGAGAGGAAACGGTCATTGGCAGGTTTTATTATCCGGAACTCATAAAAACTGAGTTCAAGAACCCTCGTTTCCGGGAGCATGTTAGAACAAGACAAGGACAAAGGATTAGCAAAGATCCAATCAGAGTCCGGGAGGATTAGCTAGGAACCAATGGAAAACTTACACGAGTCGACAATCGTCCAATCAGCACCCTGAGAAGTTTTCGTGTTAAAGCTCGGACCCAGTTTAGTTAGTCAGGAACCCGGCACCATTGGAACAAGTTAGGAGCTCGGCGCCATCGGAACAAGCTCGGACCTGGTACCAAGGAACCGGTTGGAGCCAGCCACCATCTTCTCAACGATCAGATAAGTCCAATCCTCAATAATGCGAAACAACCATAGTTAATAGTCAAATACGCCAATAGCCTAAACCCCTTTCTCCCTTGATCGCTGGCCTATTTAAATCCAATCCTGTGTCCTCGTTATTTTCCCCTGTGTGAATACCTTACTACTTCAGCAAATGACTGCGCCCACCACAATCATCAATCAACTCAATCAATCTCAAAAAGGTAACGTTAAATATTACATATATATTATATATATAATATATGACATTCGTATTAGATATTTTCAATAAAATAATGAAAGTAATTGAAAACTGAGAAACAAAAATTATAATTTAGAATTTATGAAAAGGCCACAACTTGGGCAAGAAAAGGCCACATGCGGCCTTAAGGCCGCACCTTCGCCACCCCTGGTTTAGTCCATCCTTCCACCGACCCTCCCACTAAAGAATTTCTAAACTGGATTGCCATATAATAAACTACTAACAAACAGAAACTTTGAAACATGGCTTACCTTTGCTACGTTGAAAGAGAATAAGCTGACTCAAGCACTCAGCTTTATTTGAAAATTTTATCTTACCAATTCCGGTTGCAGCCAAAGCTGAAACTTCATATTGATAATGGGGCTATATACTTTTGGTTCATCATAAATTAAATTTCAGGGAATTAATAACAAACAGTTTGGATTATAAATTATAAACACAAAGTAATAAGACAAACTTCAGGCAAAAGTACTGAGTAAAATAAAACGGAAATACCTTTATTAATGGGGCTGCTAACCAGAATGAGTGATTTTTGAGCCCCGAAGTAAAAAAAAATATATCACAGCATGTTTCAAATAGTTACTGTTATCAGGTGTGTAAACAAGATAGCAGATAAGAAGAAGATAGTTTTATGAGAAACCTAAAATAGTATTCTATAATTTATTATTGAAAATTAATAATTTTATTTAAAAAATAGAAACAAGTGGGTTTTTTTCACTCACAATTCTAAGAATAATATTTTAGGTTTCTCAGGAAACTACAGGGTGTACCAGGTAAATTGGGACTAACTTTGACAGTGCATAAAACAAAAACTACTTGAGATTAAAAACTTGTTTTTTTTTTCATTACGTAGCCATATTCATGTAAAATGCAACAGTACATGTATGCGCAGTGTAGTGATGAAGAGTAACCGAAAATTTGAAAATCGAGCTGCCATCATCGTTGCTCTGCGCGCCGGAAGGAGCCCCAAAGAGATAGTGGATTTTCTTAAGTTGCCCAAAACCACTATTTAACGTGTCAAGAAGCAGTTTGATGAGGCCGACAGTAACAAAGAGGGGATAGCTACAAGGAAACAGCACTCGCGTCGATCGGACAGGGTAAGAGGCGAAGAATTTGTCAAAAATGTCAAGGAGAAGATTGATGGAAACCCTGGGAAGAGCATGAGGGCCATAGCCAAGGAAATGGACGTTGGCTCTATGACAATTGTCAGAACTATCCATGAGGACCTTGGTCTCAAGTCTTATGCCCTTCGGAAAGGTCAGTTGCTGACTGAGAATATGAAGAATAACAGAAAAGGAAAGGCTGCTGCCATCCTCAACAACCTGAAACACGACTCTTTTGGCATGCTAAGGTTCTTCTCTGACGAAAAGAACTTTGACGTGGACCAAAAGGTAAATCCCAGGAATGATCGCTGGATCTGTAAAGACCCCTCAGAGATACCTGTCGTGATGCACACGAAATTTCCTGCCTCCGTAATGGTCCTTGGCGTTATCAGCAGTGAAGGTGATGTCATGCCTCCCCATTTCTTTGAGAAGGGCCTTAGGATGAACGCTGACACCTACATCAATGTTCTGGAGACCGTTGTGAAGCCTTGGATGGACATGGTGGCCGCAGGAAGGAAGTATGTCTTCCAACAGGACTCAGCTCCAGCCCATAAGGCAAAAAAGACACAATCGTGGCTGACACTTAACGTCCCTAGTCACTGGGGTCCTGATATTTGGCCCCCTAACTCTCCAGATTGCAATCCCCTCGACTACTATGTATGGGGCGTTGTTGAGAGAGATGTCAACAAAGCTCCTCATACCACCATCCAGTCTGTCAAGAAAGCAGTTCACACGGCGATAACCCAAATGGACAAGGTCATCGTCGCCAAGGCCTGTGCTTCATTCCGCACTCGCCTCGAGACTGTTGTAGCTAATAATGGAAACTTCATTGAATAAATAAAAACTATATCCTTTTATCTACTACTGTGTCAAATTTCATTCGGATATTTTAATTTTTACTTGCAAAAAATTTCAGTTAAAATACCATTGTTGAAATTCTCAATTTACCTGGTACACCCTGTATATTCTTATCTGCTATCTTGTTTACACACTTGATAACAGTAACTATATAAAACATGCTGTGATTTTTTTTATGTTGGCCTGGGGAATCTAACCTTTTTGAACAGCCTTGGTTGCGTGCAGCACCTTGGTACTTTGATATAGTGCATTGTGGCTTGTCTGCTTGCTACACCTTTTGGGATTAAAAATCATACATTTTAATCATTGCGGTATGTCTGCTTTCCACGGTCACCTCTGGGCTCAACACCATTGAACCCGTCTCTGCCACCCCCTGAATTCCGCGGATCACCACCCTGCCCCCCCTCCCCCCCTGATCCTACTTTACAGGTCCTTATAAAATAATAGAAATAATTTATGATAATGTAGTAAGTATAAATATTCCCAATGGGAATATACGTAGTAATAACGATACTGTACACGTAAATAAGTTACAATACTATAATGATGGGAGTCCTCCATATTTCTCTACTCCAACTAGAACCCGTTGATAGAGATAAGCCCATTCAAGTATTTAAGTTCCGACCTGTTTAGTATAACTGAGACGACCATAGCTCTCAGAACCCTTTAATCATTTGCCCCTAACCTTTTTTTCATAAACCACGGGTTCTAGTTGGTGTGGCGAAATATAGAGGACTCCCATCATTATAGTATTGTAACTTATATACGTGTACAGTATCGCTATTACTACATATACTTCTATTGGGCCTATTTATACGTACCACATTATCAGAAATTATTTCTATTATTTTATAAGGATCTGTAAAAAAAATCCATCTCGGGGCGACCGAGGGCAAAATATAACCATAGTCTCTCCTTTTTATATTAACTATATTTTTACAATGTTAGGATAGATAGTCATTCCCGGTTATAATTAGGTTCCTCACCATTAAAATAAGTTAGCATTTCTAAAAGACAAAATTAACAACAAATAAAGTTAATCCCATTCCTGAGGAGCCATATAGGTCTACCGGACACCAAACTCTAACAAAGAACAACACAGCTCGCGACGACCGAGGAAAGAACAACAAATATGGCGGCCATGTTAGCTACTCCAATTTCAGTCCACTAACGCCAATCATCCCAGTACTCCTGTACACGTGGTCCAGCTCGCAGGATGTTTACAGTACCTACAACTATAAGATATCACAAGTCTGCTCGCCTTTCATGTCCACTTAACAATCTGTCAATTATAAACTAATTGACTTACCAATCATTATCCAATTTGCTTATTCATTTGAAGTTTAATTTGGGAATATCATAACATTTTATATTTTAATTATGATTGTGTGTTTTACAACTTTTACATTATTTCCACCCCCAGTGTGGAATATTATTTCTAAATTAGAATGCCATCTTTTAACGTTAACCCTTTATTGTCATTTGTTACAATCATCTTCGTCAATGCCATCCATTTTAAAAAATCAATCAAGCTATAATTTATATTTGTATGCTATATGTCTTTGTTTAGTTTTATACCCCAACACACTCAGCCATTATAAACCATCCAAGCCACCATAATTATATAAATCTTATATTTTTATGATTAGTCATTATATCTTGGAATTATCGACCATCCACAATCCCTTATATTATTGTTGTTCAAGTGTTTTTTCGTCTGTCATTATATATAGATTCAAAAACTTTACAAATTCAATCTTTTTAAACATCATTTGAGTTTTTTTAAACTTTTATATATATTTTAAAAACCATAAGATCGACTTATTTCTGATATAATTGTTTTTATTAGATTACTAGACGAATGACCCGGCTTCGCCCGGGAATTCCTCAGAGTACGAATTTCTATCTCAATACTTAATACTAAATACTTTTTTTAAAAAAAAAAGTAACACTCTTATAAAAATATATTTAAAAAAAAAAAAAAAAGTTGGGCAATCGATTTGGAAAATATGCAGAACGCTCATTGGTCGGTTAATTCGCCTGGTGTTGTCACTTCGCCTCGTATTTACTGCCGCGCAAAAAAAAAAATAGTTCTGGAGATTCTTTACACTTTATTAAAACAATATCGAACTTTCGAGTATTTCTGCCTTCCTGCAGGAGTACATAAAAACGAATAAACGCCGTTAAGATGCTAATAATATGTACATTTAAATATTAGGAGAAATTTTGCATATTGCTTGATATTAGAATATTTTATTAAGTTAGTTTTAATTTTTTGCATATTGACTATTGTTTGTTTAATTTTAAGAATTATCATATTGACTGTAACTTTTATTTCTTATATATAAAAAAACAAAGGCCAGAACAAAAATTAATAAAAAATACGAAAGCCATTGTTTACATACAGTAACGCTAATTTTGTAAAGTTTTTTTTTTTAAATTGCATTGTGTGCACTTACCGTTACTTAGTAATATAAATTTCTCTCTCAATACTTTTGTAAAAAAAAGTGACACTCGTATAAAAGATATTTAAAAAAAAAGTACGCAAGCAACTTGAAAAGAAATGCAGAACGCTCATTGGTCGTTTAATTGGCCTCGTGTTGCTACTTCGCCTCGTATTTACTCCGCGTAAAAAAAAAAGTTCTTCAAATGAAAAAAATAAATAGCCAAAAATACTAATCAAAATGTAGCCGAAAATTTTCCTCAGGTTTATAAAAAGCGACATGCAAAATTTGGTACCAATTGGTTCAGTAGTTTTTGAGTTTATCGCGAAACAGACAGACATTGACTTTTATATATATAGAGATTATTTTTATTTCATATGGACGCCTCTCTCTATCTCTCTCTCTCCCAATCTTATCTCCCCATCCTATATCACCTACTCACACCTCCTTAACCCATTTCCTCCCAACCTCATAGTCTCCCATAGGGTTCCTGTTGCCAACCTTTTTTTTTAATTAACTCATCTATTAGACCATTCTCCTCGGTATACATTCCCCAATAACGAGTTAAGGAAATCCAAATATTCTTTTTTTTTATCCATCACCCGGCAACATCATTCTTTACATTCAACCATGTCGGGTTTTTCAATCATCAATGGCAACAGTACCCTTTACCTTCTTATTTCCCACAGTCAAGAGTCTCCTGCTCGCCAACCAAACCTTTATTTTTTTTATTTTGATGCATCCAGCTGGCTCAACCTTCCTCGCTGTGGACTTTTTATAGAAAAGTCGATGTGTCTAAATTAAAATGAAAAGTGTCTTAATTAAAATTGAGAATGTCTAAATAAAAATGAAAGTGTCTAAATTAAAATGAAAAATGTCAAAATATAAATTAAAATTGTCTAATTAAAATTTAAAAACCTATATAATAAATACAAGTTAAAAGGGACTTTGTAACATACTTTATAGCTACATGGAAAAATAGTTTAGATAACTATTAAAAATCACTATGAAATATAGTGAATTATTTTATTTGAAAATTTACAAAAAATCCTAGTACACACTCTCAAAAAGGAAATTTGAAAAAAAAAAACGAAAAGTTCGTCTGCTTTAATATTTTATATACCGCCATAAATATTTATAGAAAAGTTAACGTGAGATTATTTTAAATATTCAAAAAATAATCGATGATTTTATAAATATATATTCAGTTTTATAAATCAATGAATATAATGTTGATGTTTTTTTTGCTAAAGGTTTATGAGCGGTATCAAATAAATGTTCTTGGTAAATTGGCGCCAAAATCTAATTTATGGCGGACATTTCTCTATGAATAAAAGCCAGTGTAATAAATTTTGTTAATCCAAGCTCGTCTGCTTCTATATAATTCGACTTTATCTTTCTTTATGTTTCCTTTTATTCCATGAACGTATACTTGTTTGTGTTAAGTCATATTCGAATGTTAATTATTTATTTTATATATCGATAATTATATATGTAATTTAAATGATAATATTACTTATTAATATATAATATAAAAGAGTAGGAATGTCTGATTAATATTTAATATATTATATTATATATATATATTAATAGTATTTTTTTGGGAAAAAGAGGAAAAGTAAAATATAAAGAAGTACAGATTTTGAATTAATTTTGAGTCAGAACAGCAAGCTAATTCTGTATCAAATAGTACCGTTATGAGAATTTCAAATTTTATAAATTTTGAAATTCTCATAACGGTACTATATATATATATATATATGTGTGTGTGGTAACCGAGGGTCAAACCTGTAATAACCGAGAGGGACAGTCAGGGCGTGGAGAGTTTTTCAGTACCTCTCTGCACTTTGGAAGACCTTTAACAGTTTTCACAGAGTACAGGCAGTCGTGGTCGAGGCAGAGTGGAAAGCTTGGGAATGCCCACACACAAAAACGCAGCGACACAGTTGTAGTAGGAAAGTTCCGTGAACAGATAGGAGTCGAGCTAAGAGCAAGATGGAGAAAGAAGATTTCTTACTGTTTTACATGGTCGATGAGGTGGTCCTGGGTACAACCGAAAAGGGCTCACGCCGATGGTGAAGTGACTGTGATTTCGGCTAAAACCGAGGTTTTATATACCTTTGCCGAGGGGGGAGACATGCGGGAATTTGGACTTTGAACGGGTGCAAAGTGCGTGGGGTGGCTGCGGCATCCTCCACACTCTTTGGACCTGATGGCAATGGGCTGCCAAATTCCTCTTTAGGGTTGATTTCTATCTCGATCTCTTGCTTAGCTCAGCTCTTAATCTATTACATAGTTTTATTTATTCATCCTCAGTTTGTACAAAGTACATTACAAATGGTGATGCAATGACACATGTCAATCATGCGTATAATTATTTATGGATGTGTTTCTATATACATGTCAATCTTGTTATAAGTAGTATACAATATAGGGTTGTTGGTTTAAATTACCATATATATATAAAATTCTACCTCATTGTTTTAAAATAAAACTTATTACTTTACTCACACAGATAATTTAATCATTATAAATATTGTTTTCCTTTTTGGTTTGTTTATACTCGTTTTCATATAAGTTATAGTTGATATGATTATGAATTAATCATTATTAGTTTTTTGACTATGTTTCTTGTTTATATATGCGGTATTTTATAATATATAGAGAGAGAGAGGTTAAAACTGATTTATTACAATGTACATATAAGATTGTATATGGTTAATTACAAAATTGAATAAATACGAATAAATAAGATTATATAATGATAAATATAGGAATAAATAGATATAAATAATTGATAAATATACATATATATAAATATATACAAGGTCTTCATTGGTGGGGCCCACCGCGGAAAAGAGAGAGAGAGAAATAAACTACTACAGGAGTTAGAAGGGACAAAGAAGGCTGCAGCCCTAGAATAAAGGTGCTGGTGCGGTCGAGAAATTCTCTTCAGCAGAGAGTATCTCGTTTGGTACATAAATCCAACATTCTTTAATTGCCAGTACCCACACACACACACACACACACAGCTTTATAAAGACCACCGGTCTTATACAGATTCACCACAGAAAGAAATAATAGATGGAGCTCCTATACTCCAGGCAGCGCAGCACCCAACAACAGCCTCCAGGTCCGACGCATGTCCAATGGCTACACGTTCCTTTGTGCATATGTCATGGTTAGCGAAACACTGAACAGAATTGCCAGTACCCATTATTTGGCACTCTTATATAAATCTTGTTCAAAATCATCACAATCATCATATTATCATTTTCTTCGCATTAAATCATATTAAATTCAAATTTCATCGTGTTCCGCCGCTTTTTCATGCCATTGTTTAGTAAGGCTAACTGAAATAGAACAATTCTATCCTTATTAATGTATTTTTATATATAAACCTATTTTCATTTTTTAAAAAATATTATTATCTTAATAGATAACACCACTCATTTTAGAAGGCTTATTAATGTTAGGAAGAGCATCTATCTTTAAAAAAAGAGCTGATACAGGAAAACGGACAACATTTCTGAATTCAACACATCAAAATCACAAAGAAAAATGTCTCAGATCATCATCAGATAAATATGTTATAATATAATGCGGCTTGTGATTGTAAAACGATATTTGAAAATATCCCGCATGTGTTTCTTTTCAACGAAAAATCAAAATTCATTTCAAGGAGAAATAACGATCATTTCCAACCTTTAGGATGAGGTATGAAAGAGTGAATTGTGAAGATTAATGATAAACGGAAAAATAAAAGTGTAAAAGTATAAAAGTCCCTGGACACTTTATTTTTCCGTTTATCATTAATCTTCACAATTCACTCTTTCATACCTCATCCTAAAGGTTGGAAATGATCGTTATTTCTCCTTGAAATGAATTTTGATTTTTCGTTGAAAAGAAACACATGCGGGATAAATATGTGTTGGCTAGGGTATTAAATGAAAAGTTTTATTTTATTTTAAATCTATTTGTGTAACCTTTTTTTTTAATTAAATAAAGGGAATGTAAAGGAAAAGATTGACTTTGAATAATGAAGTTGAAGTCATTGGGGAAATTCTGGTAAAAGTTGCTGATGGAGTCATTTGTCTTTAGGACGTTGTCAACCTTTTTTGAGAGCATTAACCCTTTTGGCTGTTCTCACTGAAAATAATAATAAAAAAAAGCTTTATAGTAAACTAATCCTTTGGGATTTAGTTGTGATGTATTATTTGACTCGTGAGGGCGATGTTGAATTTAATATCACTCTCTTTAATTTACAATTCTTTTATTGAATATCGAATTCTATTATCATATCATCTATATCACACATCCTTTGCTTCTTAATTTGATTTTTTTACTTTTTATTTTTAAAAGATATTCTTTTAAAAAAAAGTTTTTTTGTTAACAGAAATTTAAATTATAAATTGTCTATATTAATAAAATGCAAATTTCATAAGAGTACATCACTAAAAACTTTCGTTACAATGCATCAATTTCGACCAAATTTTCAACATTTATGTAAAACGAGATGGAGCAGGTTTTGCTTAACATCAAAATATTTTTCCCTAACATTAACATGCGTAACTTCGCTGTTATCGATTAAATACAAAAAAAAAATCAACAGAGTTAATTTTATTTATATATAAATACAAAATTAAATTTCAACAGAGTTAATTTTTTTTACATACTAGCTAATAATCTCAATCTAAAAATATAATATAAAAAGCCAACAATGAAGAGTGAATGTGAGATAAAAAGCCAACAATGAATAGTAAATGTAATATAAAAAGCCAACAATGAAGAATGAATGTAAGATAAAAAGCCAACAAAGAAGAGTAAATCTACTAATATAATTGCCTTATTCTGTATGTGTGAAGTTCGCTGTGTGAAGTTCACAGATAGATTTTGGTCAGAATATAATATAAAAAGCCAACAATGAAGAATGAATGTAAGATAAAAAGCCAACAATGAAGAGTAAATATGATATAAAAAGCCAACAATGAAGAATAAATGTAAGATAAAAAGCCAACAATGAAGAGTAAATATAATATAAAAAGCCAACAATGAAGAATAAATGTAAGATAAAAAGCCAACAATGAAGAGTAAATATAATATAAAAAGCCAACAATGAAGAATAAATGTAAGATAAAAAGCCAACAATGAAGAGTAAATATAATATAAAAAGTCAACAATGAAGAATGAATGTAAGATAAAAAGCCAACAATGAAGAGTAAATATGATATAAAAAGCCAACAATGAAGAATGAATGTAAGATAAAAAGACAACAATGAAGAGTAAATGTAATATAAAAAGCCAACAATGAAGAATAAATGTAAGATAAAAAGCCAACAGAGTAAATATAATATAAAAAGCCAACAATGAAGAGTGAATGTAAGATAAAAAGCCAACAATGAAGAGTAAATGTAATATAAAAAGCCAACAATGAAGAATAAATGTAAGATAAAAAGCCAACAATGAAGAGTAAATATAATATAAAAAGCCAACAATGAAGAGTGAATGTAAGATAAAAAGCCAAAAATGAAGAGTAAATATAATATAAAAAGTCAACAATGAAGAATGAATGTAAGATAAAAAGCCAACAATGAATAGTAAATGTAATATAAAAAGCCAACAATGAAGAATGAATGTAAGATAAAAAGCCAACAATGAAGAGTAAATCTATATATATAAAATTGAATGTCTGTCTGTCTGTCTGTACTCTATAGATTCAAAAACCATACATCCAATCGCCGTGAAATTTTGGGATATTATTAGGTATATCACCGGGAAGGTTTTTGAAAAATAATTTCATGAATATCTTGAATATCCTTAGAGTTATTTGCATATTTGTAGATTTAACTCGCAAGCAGCGCCCCCATTGTGACGATGATAACAAGTTTTCTTATCATTAAGTTTGTTATCTTAAATATTATTTATCAAAAGTAAGATTATCTCAGGATGACACGGCAATTTATTTGAGACAAGAATAATGATACAATTCCAAGGCGAAGATACTATTCCTTTAACTTCCAATTACCGAGGGAACCAATTAATATTGATTTTATTCAACTTATCGAGTATTTTTCAAGGGACCACGAAAAAATGTTCACTAGATAAAACTATGATTTTCTAATGTAGAAAATTAGGAAAGACAAAATTCAGGATGACACGGCACACAGGGACCGGGAAAAAATGTTCACTTTATCGAGAGATTCAAATTTACGAGTTTCAAATTATCAAAATATATCTTTTTTTTTTAAATAAGTTTTTAGAGAATTGTTTTAACAAATGTTCGCTAGACAAACCTTTACTCGGGTAAAACCTCGGGCGAAGCCGAGTAACTTATAAGTTTATAGAGAATTGTTTTAACAAATGTTCGTTAGACAAACATTCACTCGTATATTATATAAATATATATTGTAACGAATATAATTATCATTATTACCATAATATTCTGTGTATTCCGGAATATTATTATCAATAATATTCGTTAGGCAAACTTTCACTCGGATAAAACCCCGGGCGAAGCCGGGTACAAATCCGCTAGTATTTTAATAAAACAAATATCCTTTATTAATATTAAGGTTATAAAATAAATGAAGCTTCCAGGGTTAAGTTTCTTGTGCAACTTTTTATTTTCAAGCTCTCGGACTTGTCAATCCTTTAACAGGATTATCACATTAACAACTTAATAATAAATACAAGTTTTTATATAAACATTATTATATACATATTTTTTAAATACTTATTATATATTAAGAGAAAATATATTACATTATTTCAGTTTGAAAAACAATTTTTTCTTTGAAAATATAAGTGCGTGGTGGATGATACGTCATGGTTGAATGATATCTCGAGACTTCAAATTAAATTTAATAAATTCGTGAACTATTGTGTTATATATAGAAGACTGCCTACATCTATGGGATAGTACTTGTCCATATTGTTTCTTATGTTTCATAATATTATGGTAAAAATATCAGGTTTCCAGGAATTTTTTTTTTCAAAATCTTTAATCTTTAAGTTTCGCTGGCAAGAAGGGCGCTTCTACAGGAAGAAAACATGGTTTAATGATTTGCCAATAGAACAAGTTTTCCCTGAATACCTGATCTTAATAAAAATTACTAAACACTCATGGACAAAACTTAAGGAAGTTTCACCTTTTAGCATCTATATCGAGATTCAAACAATACTCTAAAAGTTATTTGATACACAGTGATCCTCATTGAAGATACACGATATAACCAGATATGGTAGTTATAGGCCTGGAAAATAGGTCCTCTATTGTCAGTCTTGAGCATGAAAAGATATGCTCCGGAGAAGTTTCTACACTATTGCATTTCAAGCAGTTATTGATGGTGTTTTTGTCCATTTTGAAAATTTAAGGTTTTTATATGGCCACTTCTTAGTCTTGCTAAAGCTGTTTGTTGATTTCTATTTAGTTTTTAGAGTTCTTCTAATTGTGTCAATGGTTTACCTTTAATTATACATCAGAACCATGCTTATCATTTTAGTATATTTAACACAACGTATAATTAGTAAATGATATTTAATTGCCATCTATCGTTAATATTTTACACAAATAAATTTAATGGCAATGCGTTTTTTTTTTAATATTCTCAATTTCCATGGAAGGCAGCTTAGGGGTGTTTAGGGAACTATGGACATAAGCTTATAGGTCTGTAGAGGAACATACATATAATTTTATGGTATTGCATCGAGCAAAGCTCGATGATATTTTAAAAAAGCGCATTGCCACTAAATTTATTTGTGTAAAATACTACGTATAATGATAAAAATATGATTAAATAATGATAAAAGGGATAGGTGCCACTTTAAGTACATAGAATTCTCTATGCGGATATCTCAATAAAGATATTGATTACCAATTTGTACGGACCTGGAGGCTATTGTTGGGGTCTACGCTGTCTGGAGTATATGAGCTCCATCTATGCTTCCTTCCTGTGGTAAATCTGTATGAGACCAGTGTTCTTAATAAAGTTGTATGTTTATATAATAGCCAATGTAGATAAATAATACTGAGCAGTGGTGCAGGATTTATTGACTGAGATTGACTATCGGATTCCTCTACGAGGGAAAGAAAACTTTGGTAAATTGATAGATAACGTGCTAAGACTCCAACAGAGGTACACACAGCTCTACAAACTGCATTAACCTTCCAATTAAATTATAAATTAACTTTATATTGTGACGGTGTTTTGACCCACTGCCAATTTTGAACAGCCCTTTCAACCGCCACCATCTCGGCCGGCTGGGTACGCTAAGTCGGCGCATGGGCGGCGTTGGTGACGTGGTAAGCACGGGGGAGGATACCATTGTTTTGACGCCTCTACGAGCCAACGGTCATTTTTCATCCATCCATTTTCATCAAACCTTTTTAAACTCTTCTTTACTATATTTTAATTTGTAACGATAATAATCACTAATAATTAACATTGATATGTATTTTTATATTATATCTGTAATAATTAAAATACCTTGGAATGAATAATTGAATCATTTCTTCAAAACCAGACGAACCACCACAATATAATAGCGCGTACCTGGATCTGTAAAGAAAAAAAAAATTTTTTTTTCAAAATATTTCGAGAGATTTCTCCCTCTATATCAATTTATTGCACAGTAAACTTAATTTACAAATTCTTGTAGATAACATGAAAACATTTTTTTAAAAGTTGTTTTTATCTACAAGAATTTGTAATATAAGTTTATTGTGCAATAAATTGATAAAGAGGGAGCAATCTCTCTAAATATTTTGAGAAAAATTTGTTTTTTTCTTTTTTACAGATCCAGGTACGCCATTTTATATAAAGTTAATTGATAGATTTGACTCAAACTAAATTAACTGTACTGAAGGTTTTATATCATTTATAGCTAGGAATAAATCTATGAATTTATCGACGTTTAATTAAATTGCATTATTATATCCTATTTTAATATTTCCCCTCTGTCTTCTTGTATAAGCTGCTTAAACAAAGGTGTATTAGAGAATTTAATTAGATATTTGAATTTGGTTGAGATATAAATCTTATGGAGATTTTTATATTAATGATATTCTGTGTGGCTCTCTCTCAGAATATATATATGTCGTAAACCCGGGTAAGCCAACAAGTGAGTTGGAAGCAGTCGGGGTTGAGTGGCAAGGCGTGCAGAGTGGGAAGTCCACACGGGACAGTAAGGACAAAGTTTGGGATCAAAAGACGCTCTCCTAGTACGTCTCACGTGGCACCAGGACCAGGGGAAAGTTGAGGATTAACTGAGGAAAGCTCGGCGTCCTGCATGAAGCCGCTAGGGCAGAGAGGAGCCAAAACGGCGGCCACGAGGGCCGCCGTGAGATGGCAACGAACCTAGTACTGAGCGGGCCCTGTCCGAAATATCTACTGTAACCTAACTCACTGTCAACATCCGGACCAACGCCCCTTTTTTGTCCCTCTCTGGATCCCCGGGTTTGTGTCCGGTGGCAAGCTGGTGTCACTTTGAGACGACTAGAAAAGACGTCATGCTTTATTACTTACATATCACATTGTTTAAATTACGATATATATATAATATATAATAAATAAAGGATATCCTGACCAGAAGCACATGTGTTTTTTAGATGACAGATCACCATCTAGTGGAACAGGAATCACCTAAACATTGATTTAACCTGTTCCCTGATATTTGACCAACCCAATTTCTTGATGATTCAAGAAAAGACATGACACATGTGCTTTTGGTCAGGATATGCCTTCTTTATTTTTAATTTTAAAAAACTGACCTTTTTATTATTTTTATTTTTTCTGTTATTTTTTCATATATAGAAGTTATGTAAAATATAATAAATTATTATTCACTAATTTTAAAATTAAGTATATTTTGAACATTGAGTCAAAGCAGAAAGATAATTCTGTATTAAAAAATACCAAAATTCTGTCTTTGTTATTTTCTACAAACCTATCTCTTCGCTTATTTCTTTTTCTACCCAGCTCTTGACGCGTAACGGCCGAAGCTATACTGTAGTTATCTTTTCTTTTATCCTATTATATCCTTCTTTTTTTTTAATTATATATATATATAATATATTTTAAACTGTATGACACTTTTTGTATATGTCGCATATCTTCCAATTAGTTAGAGCCGATATTTTAAAAGATCATACCCTTCTATTAAAGTGTACACTGCCTCTATTTGCTACAACCCCCATATCTCGTATATATGCTATATCTTTATTAATACAACCTGTACACCCTTATTTGTATGTAAAACTAAAAATGGTGACGTCAAAATAAAGACCCAAAGAGTGTTCGGTCAGCTGGTGGCAGGGACAGAGGGGAGGAAAAAGGCAACGCCCAGCCCATGTGGGGTCCCGAGGGACATCTTTATAGACGACCCCTGTAAACAGGACAGGTTTTGGCAGGGAGTCAGCAGATGGTTCTAGGGTGTTTTTCTCGGCTCACTCTCTCTCCATGTCTCGGTGATAAGCATCCAAGTTGGCGTCATGGCCTCTACCTCTGTCCCGTGGGCTGTCCCCGATCACTCTCTGTGCTAACATCTAGCCCTGCCTCTGCTTCTTGTTGTCCGCGTGTGGGAAGAACATCAACACTCGCCTCACGTACACAACTGCCAGCTTATCCATACGTCGGCATTTGCAACAATATTACATATATATATGAAAAAACAATAGAAAAAAGTAAAAGATAAGTGGGTCAGGTGTTGATATTGAAAATAAAGAAGGCATCTCCTGACCACGAGCACATGTGCTTTTTAGATGGCAGAGCGTCATCTAGTGGAGCAAAAATAAACTAAACGTTTATTTAGCTTGCTCCGTGATATTTGGCCAACCCAATTTCTTGATAAATCAAGAAACGCCATCCACAAACGCGTTTCGCGCTATTGGCGCTCGTCAGCGTAGAGTAGGCTGTAACCACTGCGCCAAAAAGGTTTTTGGTCCCAGTGGCTTCCCGAAAAACCGAGAAATGGGTATTTAAGGCCAAATTTGCGTAAATACGCTTAACACATGAAAAACAATAGAAAAAAATTTAAAAAGCACATGTGCTCGTGGTCAGGAAATGCCTTCTTTATTTTTAATATCAACACCTGACCTACTTATCTTTTATTTTTTCTATTGTTTTTTCATGTGTTAAGCGTATTTACGCAAATTTGGCCTTAATTACCCATTTCGTGGTTTTTCGGGAAGCCACAGGGACCAAAATTATTTTTGGTCGCAGTGGTTACAGCCTACTCCACGCTGACGAGCGCTAAAAGCGCGATAGGCGTTCGTGGATGGCTTTTCTTGATTTATCAATAAATTGGGTTGGCCAAATATTACGGAGCAAGTTAAATAAACGTTTAGTTTATTTTTGCTCCACTAGATGGCGCTCTGCCATCTGAAAAGCACATGTGCTCGTGGTCAAGAAATGCCTTCTTTATGTTTTATATATATTATGTATATATATAGTATTATAATATAAGTATTATAATTATCACTCTTCCCCTATAAAAACTCGTTATTGTTATTTCCCGTTGGCCAAGATTCTCTCCCGCTATGGATTCCTGCAAGAAGAAGAAGAAGAAAGCCAACAAGCCCTCTCAACCCTCGGTTGACATCGCGGCTCTTGTTGAAGAAGACAGCATGGTCATCTCCCGCCACTACCAAATCCTGCAATCCCTCGGGCAGCCCTCCCTAGCAGCTCTTCACCTGGACCTTGTCCGCTTCATTGAGCAGCGAACGGAAATAATCAAGTGCCTAGTTAGGGATGTGAAGAATCTCGCGGGCACCGTGAATGACTTCATGGAGCTGGATGAAATCGTGGATGCCCAAATGCCCAAGAAAACCTGCCAAACCACTCAAACTAGCCCTGCTCCCACCTGCAAGGACTCTAGCGCTCAGACCGAGCTCATCAAGGCTGCCACCCCCGCTCCAGCTGCTGTCCCTGTGGCAGCACCTGTTCCCAAGAAGCCAGATCCTGCTCTAACCAAGAGGAAGCAGCCAGAGGCGTCAAACCCGCCCGCTAAGAGGACCAAACCACTGGTTCCAGCCAAGCCTGTATCTTTCCGCGCCCTCAAGCCTGCCGTTGCCAAAGGCACCCTCAATGAGGAGAAATCTGCGGCCCACATCGTGGTTATTGCAGATAACCCGCAGGCTGACCCACGGGACATCCTCAAAGCTGTCCGCGCTGCCCACACACTGCCCCAAGGCGTCTGGGCGTCTCTGCGCACCAGGGGAAAGCTGATGCTGCACTCCAACACTCCAGAGGCCATTCTTGCCGTCAGCTCTGCCCTGGACAACAAGCTCCAAGGCCTGAAAGTCCGGAAACTGAGGCAATTCCTCCCAAGAATCTTCCTCTTCAACGTGGAGGTGGAAACCGCGGATGAGGACATTGTCAAGGCCTTCCTTTCCACCGATGCCCTCAGCCAGCTTCCTGGAGACAAATCTGTCCGAGTGGCACACAGATCTCCGACCAGAAATGGCACCTGCATGGCCTTTATTGAGCTGGACTTGGCTTCCTACAAGGCCATTGGAAGCCGCGGCAGGATCATTGTGGACCAAGTGATCCTGAACTACGAGGAGTCTGTCCGCGTCCGCGTCTGCTACTGCTGCTGTGGCTACGGCCACAACGCCGATAGGTGCACCAAGGCTACAGTCACCTGCTTCCACTGCGCTTCTGGTGACCACCAAGGCCGAAGCTGTCCAACTCTTGCCAACCCGCGCACGGCCAAGTGCGCCAACTGCTCAGCCAAGGGCCTCTCTGCCGACCACGAGGCAAGATCAATGTCTTGCCCAACTGCCAGAGCTAGAGCTGCAAAGTTCTAGTCCTCCCGCCTTCTTCCTGCCTCCTGACCTCCGCGGACCCAATCCGGCCTAACCTGCCTCTTTCCTGACGGTGACCCTGTCCTTAGCCTCTCCACTCTGGTCATAGTGGTTTTATATATTCCGCTTTACGCGGCCATTGGGGCTCAAAAATCATTTATTTTGGTTAGCAGCCTCGTAAATAAAGATATTTTCTCCTTCCCGTTAGCCGGCTCAAAAATTTTGTACATTATGTAAATAATCTTTTGTTTTCCCTTATTCTACTCGCCTTAAGCCAGGCATTGCTTTTATCAATTTGTTTTTTTTTTTTAATATATATTCCATGTGTTTAATTAAAGCAATATCTGATCAAGACTATTATTATTCTTTCAAGATTTTAACCACGACTGCATCACCAATAGCATTTAGTACTAAAAAGAACCAACAAATAACTATCATAGCATAATCCTCAAGATGATCCAAAATAGGCAGAAAAATATCTTTATAATATATATATACCTATATACCTAAAGGATTTGAAATATTTAAAAAGGATTGTTTTATTTTTGAAAAAAAAAACATACGCGCTGTAAAATCGCTGGCATTTTAGAGAAAACGGTAAAGTTCCAATTGAAAAATTTAGTTGTAGAAAAAAAGAAAGAAATATCAGGGTGTACCACTGATTAATGTTTAACAATGCAATCATTTGCTCCTTCTAATTTTTTTTTTATCCATATCAATTAACCTTGGTCTATTGTTCCAAGTATATCTCTCTCAAGATAGATAAAGTTTTAAGAAGCTATGCGTAGTATCTTACAAGAGGTTTTCTAGTTTAACCGAGGTGGTAAGAATTTCTTGTGCCAGTTGGGTCTTATCAAAATTGAACCTGGTTTCGACCGTGGTATTTACCAACCTCTTAATCAGTTGAATAAAACAAAAATGAGGAATAAAATTTTCTACAAAAAGTGTTCGTTTGAGGAATTGTTCGAATCAGAAATCTGGTAGCGGAGTACTTTTACTGTATATAAATATAAATGAGATATATTAAAAAGATTAAACCTCTTCTATCTAAATAGATGATAATGCTCTAAGCGCCGTCTATTGAACGTCTCTACAAACTAGAAGTTGGTGACAAAGCCACAACACCGACTTGTGCAAATTCAGGACTTCCACCCGGAGACCATTGATTTCGAGTTAAGGCAGATGTTAAAACAATGCAACCTTCTTTTTATATTTCACACAAATTACATATTTCCCGGCAAATTTTCCATATACAGTATATTTTAGACCATAGAATAGTAACGTGGCATATTTTCAATTTTAAAATTACAAACTGTAAAATGGTAATTGATTTTCGCTTTTTTTATAGGTTAGATTTATAAATATGATTATAATTATAATATATACATTTTATGATTATATTTATTAAATATTATTATTATTATATTGAGGGGGGTTACTCTTTCTTCTCAATATTGATGCTGTCTCTCTTTACCTTGAGAGACAACCTAATGTTTAGTCCATCTACTTGACCAGCTCGGTAACTCCAAGGAAGAGGCTCTAAGGACGACTATCAATTGTCCAAAACTCTTTTTTATTGAAAAACACGGTCAATTTATACATTCAAAGAAATTTTCATACTTTTATTTATTTTAGTTTTTAAATTACAAAATATTTACATAAATAAAGTTGACTACCCTAGTAGTCGTAATGTTAAAATCGGGAGATTTTATATATTTTTACTTGCTATCTTTAAATAACTATTTCCAGATCTCTACCTGTCCAAATATTCGGGCGCCAGTGGCTGCAGAAAAGCAGACCACAAATTTATTCATCTATGGCACATGTTAAGACCTAAAGCTGTGCCGGCTAGCAATAGATGTTAAATGGGGAAATTAACTAATCATTTTTTGTTAAACATATTTTATTTATTCTAATAACATTCAATGTACAACATAGAATTGATAAAAAAAACAAAAAATATATACTTAAATAATATTATGCGTATATAATATATAAAATAAAAGGATTAAAAAAGACTATATATATAAGGTTAAAAGGGAGGTGTTTAAAGGTATATATAAAAAAGGCCTATCATGCCAAAGTCCCCAGATTATCCCCACCTACCTCGACTTCCAGCCACCCAAGTCCAGGATTCTAAAAAGGGCGGCTAAGGCCGCAGTCAGCGGCTTGAGCCCTCAGCAACTTCCAGCCCTCAGTTTCTCAGGAAGAAAAATCTAACTAAAAATGTAAATATCCCGCTTCCTTGCCCCAGTGTTGCTGGACTCACCCCCCCCCCCCCCCCCCCCCCCAAGACTATCATCACCCTTCTTTCTGTGAAAATAAAAAAGTATCTTAAAAATAATAAAAATAAATTGAATTCACAAAAAAATATATATAAAAATACGAAAATATTGAATTAAAAAATAATTTTAAAAATATAATTAATATTGTTGGATCTGGGCATCTTGGGGTCAGCTTGGGAAAGGTTCAGGGCTCGTGGTGGAGCTGGTGTTCTGCATGAAGATGGTGATTATAACACCCACCATGGGCTTGTGGCTTGCCCATAGGCATGTTGGAGTTTGGCTTGATACTGGTGGAGTCAGGTCAAGCACCATAAGTCGGTGGCTTGACTACAGGGAAGGGGCGTCTGAGTCCATCTTGGACTCTGGCTTGTGGTCAAGTCGGCCACCATCGGACATGTGGCTCGACCACCAGGAAGGAGTGTCTGAGTCCATCTCAGACTAGCTTGGTAGGGCCAGGTCATCCACCACAGGTATGGTGGCTTGACCACAGGAAGGGGTGTCTGAGTCTATCTTGGACTCTGGCTTGTTGTTGTCAAGGCTGAAGGTGACCTCAGGCTCCATCTCTACACCTCGCAATCACCAGAGGTTTGTAGCTTAGATGGACAAAGGTGGGATATGGTTAGGTTAGGTGGGGTTCTGGGTTATTTTGGCATATTATGGTCACGAGGTGTCCTAACAGTAACAATATATATATATAATATAAACGCGCGCTGAAGAGCTCTACACGTTTTTAAAAATATCTTCATTAAAATGGGCGTAAAGATTTTTTAGCTTATCTCTAGTACACCTGGTACAGGTCATGATAATTATAGTGGATAGTTAGCGACTGCTTTTACTATAAGTACACCACATGTATACACAAGTGAAAAGCAGTTCGACTTTGCACTTACAAATATGCCAGAGCCCTGTTTAATTACTTGCACTCGCTGGTGGGGTTTGTCTTTTGCAAGAATTGGGAGCCATTGGAGCATTTTTTAAATCATAAAATAAAAAGCCAAATGCGAGAATCGAACCCGGGTCGTAGCGGTCGAAAACCAACAGTTTAGACCAGCCCTGGCCAACCTAAATGACGCCACGGGCCGCAAACAAGGTCTAAAAAATTTTATTTTTTTAAATAGAAAAATATTATAATTATTTCAATATATTTTCTGTTTCTGAATATACAGACGAGAAATGAAAGTTACAAAAGAAATATAAAGTTAAATGGCGAGCCGCATAATTTTTACGGCGGGCCGCGGGTTGGCCAGGCCTGGTTTAGACCATCCTTCCACCGACCCACTGGGCTCAAAGATAAATATAATAAGATTTAGGTTTACTTGAAAAAGGTGAAATAGCGGATCACAAATAAACGTTAGGGAAAAAATAATTTAAAACGGTTTTAGTAGATATCTATCAATAATTTCAGCTTAGTTAATGCTTTTGTAATTATACATCACCATGTTGATCATCTTATTCCTTATTATTGTTTTTTTTAATTATCCATAGTACAGGTGGTACAGGCCAAGATTATTATTGCGGGTAGAAGTTGACTACTACTTTTACTATAAGTGCACCACATATCTACACATGTGAAAAGCAGTTCGAATTTTACACTACAAGTTTTTCAGAGGCCCGTTTGTTTACTTGCATCTGCTGGTGGGGTTGGACTTTTGAAAGATTAGTGGATAGGGAGCCATTGAAATTATTTTTTTAATTAGAAAAAAAAAAGTGCACAATGCGGGATTCGTTTCAGGGTCTTAGCTGTCGAAAACCAACGGTTTATATTACTCATCCATATATCCCCCCCCCCCCCCTTTATAATGGTGATGATCATGAATTCATTATAATTATGGTTGCAAATTTCACGATAAAATTGTTGTTGCTCAAACATTAACTTGGATAACTCCTTTACGAAATGCCCCTCTTCTTCCTTCTTATCTCCACTCACTCATATTAGGGTATCAAACTTGTTTGACAACCATCATGACTGTGTGAAGTAGAATGCTTCTGCCTTTGTCATTAAGACTGGGAGCACTACTCAGTAGCAGGCCGACTTAGCTCTAAAAGAAATTGCCACCTCTGAATGAGGCCAGACGCCATGTGCAGCCACTCCTAACATGGAGTACAAACGCTGATCATCCTGTATCCCTGGATTAGGAGCCCTTACAGAGTACTATCAGCCGGGCCAGCTGAACCCAGGTTTTTTAGTGAGCTTGTTACTGTTCCTCTTCCTTTTTCATCCGGGCTTGGGACCGGCAAAGGCAGAGTTCCCTTTTCTCAATAATGATAGTGGTTCATTATTTTTCATTTTTGTACTTCTGTAGAAGGGAGGCAATGCCTGAAAGTTGTAGATAACAATAAAAATGAAAAGAAACTCTTAGCAAGAAACTTGTTGCCTTATTTAATTCCTATACAGTAGATTGAAATCTACAAGGGGGATCAATAAATAAGGTGAATTATCTTATTTCTTAAAAATTAAAAAGCAAAAATAATTTAAACCACAGAATATTAAAATATAACATCGAGAGACTATTTAAGGTGTTCTGTTCTTTTTTCCCACGCGCGGCGCGAGACTTATAAATAAACTAAAATGGAAGCTCCATTGAAGGATTGCACCACGCTTGAACAACGTGCAGTTATTCGATTCTTGAATGCAGAAGGTATTCAAACATCTCAAATATGCCAAAGAATGAAAAATATCTATGGTGAGTCTTGTTTGTCTAAAAAAAAAAAACATTTATAAATGGGTTAACGAGTTCAAAAATGGACGAATTCCACATTTCCTTAATTTGGACCAAAAACTTAACCGTATTCGGGTTTCAAAGGCCGCATACATCATGTAAAACTGTATCTACAATCATTAAATTAGGTTTTGAAGTTTTAGAACATCCTGCATATAGTCCAGACCTAGCCCCCTTTGACTATTTCCTTTTTGGACTACTAAAGAAGGAGTTAAAGGGAAAGCGATTTGACTCGGATGAAGATGTCCAGAAAGTGGTGCAAGATTTTTTTCACACGCATCCTAAGAGTGCCTATAAAGAGGGTATTTACAAGTTGCCAGAACGATGGAGACGATGTATAGAAATCCAAGGTAATTATTTTGAATAAATCAAGTCCTAATTTTTAATATCATTCTTATTTTTTAAATAAATTATAATTCACGAATAAATGAACTCAGTATATTTGGTTAAACTTATACGAATAAAAGATTACACGAGGAGCTTCTTTTCCGTTTAATTGCTAGCTTTCGAACCTTGCGGTTCTTCAACAGGCGTGGCTAGTACAACAATACTAACCAATAATTCACCTTATTTATTGATCCCACCTTGTATTTCTTTGATAAGGAAATCTATTACATTGTCCTTACTACTCCACCCTCTCTCTATACACACAAGTACACCTAGCCCCCGATTTACACGGTACTTGTTTTACACGTTTTCGTTTTAACACGAGGTTTTCCAAATAAGTTTTTTTTTTTTTGTTTTTATCGCACTATACTAAATGCTACTGTGATTGAACACATGCGCTGTGTACACATCTCACGAGGAATCCCGAGCTTATGTGCTGACTACATATTTTAACCTGTCAATGCATTTTATTTTTATTTCTGTGTACACCTATCCCCCGATTTACACGTTTTTCTCAGGAACGTATCTACCGTGTAAATCGGGGGATAGGTGTATGTGCAAAAAAAAAACAAACAGAATTAAAAAATGAAACTTGTCTCCTACCTAGTAATAATTACCTATAGTTTTTAATTCAATTATCATCTTTTCATTATTATTCCCAAAGCCAAATTAAAAAAATTAAATATAATTAAAAGTAATTATAGATTTATAATAGAAATGGGGATTTAATTAGAGATTTCTTAATTAGTTAAATAACAGTCCAATTATCTTTAAGATGAAAATAATTAAAAAGATTATTTTTTAAATTATTCAGTTAATTTTGATATATTTAGGTTAAGCTTATAATTGAACTAGACGAATGACCCGGCTTCGCCCGAGAATTCCCCCGAATGCAATTTCCTTCATACTGAAATAACATCAATAATAAATGGTAGAAGTGTTATAGAATAGCAATACGGGTTTATAAAAAGTGACATGCAAAATTTGGTACCAGTTGGTTCAGTAGTTTTGAGTTTATCGCGAAACAGACAACAGACATTGTCTTTTATATATAAGATAGTGTTTTGCGAAGTTTACACACCAAATAGTTTGTAATTTATTAAGCATATATGTAAATAAAATATTAAAATGTGTAAAATTGGAATAAATCACATTATTTTTCAAGCATGGAGATAAAACTTATTATGAAAATACTCATGTACAAAACTTAAAAAAGAGAAAATTCTTTTATTCCATAGTCGTCTTGTTTATTTCTTCTTTTTTTTTAAGGAGTTAGAGCTAATTTTGTTTACACTTAATTATCTCGTGTGTCTTCAATAAAGGTCACTGTAATATATTTTAAAGTTATTGTCTGAATCCTGATATACATGCTAACAGGTACAACTTCCTTTAGTTTTGTCCATGAGTGTATCTTTCAAAGTTATTGTCTGAATCCCGATATACATGCTAACAGGTACAACTTCCTTTAGTTTTGTCCATGAGTGTATCTTTCAAAGTTATTGTCTGAATCCCGATATACATGCTAACAGGTACAACTTCCTTTAGTTTTGTCCATGAGTGTATCTTTCAAAGTTATTGTCTGAATCCCGATATACATGCTAACAGGTACAACTTCCTTTAGTTTTGTCCATGAGTGTATCTTTAAAAGTTATTGTCTGAATCCCGATGTACATGCTAACAGGTACAACTTCCTTTAGTTTTGTCCATGAGTGTATCTTTAAAAGTTATTGTCTGAATCCCGATATACATGCTAACAGGTACAACTTCCTTTAGTTTTGTCCATGAGTGTATATCTAATAAAAAAGGGAATAAAATTTTGGATATAAATCCAATATGTGTATTTTTAACATCGAACTTCGGAGTCATCTCCATTGGAGAAATTTTGCATTTTTAAATAAAATTTTTAAACACATTACCAAAAAGATCAATAACCATATAAATAATCATTTATCGTTTAAATTTGTAAATTTTGGGCATGATAGAAAATAAATTTTATTAATTTATTTATATTTATTGTTACAAGAGCACGAAGTCCAAAGGACTATTGTGCTGTGCTAGTATTATTTACATATATATGATTAATTATTTACACGATGGATTAGTAGTGTTTTGTAAATTATTGTACAAATAGTTCTAAACTTAGCAAAGTTCTCATAAGATAGAGTATATACACAAAGAGAATTTGGTAATGTTTCAAAGTATCTACATACAATTTGATTAGTTAGAGGGCAAGATAAAAGAAGATGCTCTGGTGATTCAACATATATGATAGTAATGAGAAAATATATGATAGTAAATAGCATAAGAAAATAATCTGATCAATTGCCCAGAATTTCAAGATTATAGAATGAAGAATGAACTAATTGTTTGTGAACTTAACGATTTGATTTCGGATAAAAAATCATATTTAAAGTTCAATTCACATTTTGTAAATACATTCTAAACTTTCTACAAAATCTGTATCTCTAATGTTTTCATGCGTTGAATAATGTAAATAACTTATGTAAATAATTTTTTCTCCTTGTTTGGCGCAAGTATCCCTTGCGGGATATAGCGCTTTGGAAATAAAATAATTGTAATTGTAATAAGAAACACATACAGTGGTACCTCGGCATACGAGCGCCCCAACATACGAGTTTTTCGAGATACGAGCCGACGAGCAAGTGATTTTTTGCTTTAAGTTACGAGCGAAATTCGAGATACGAGTTCGGTTCGGTAGTGTTGAAGATATTAATCTGTGATTTTAAATGTTTCTTTTTGACCAGTACTTTTGTTTTATTTTTGCTTTTCCTAAAATGTTTCTTTCTTCTTCTTTATTATTATTTGTTCTATATGCAAAGCTTTGTTTTTTGAGACTTGAATAAACAAATTCAAGTTTATTATATTTTTGTGTGCTTTTAAATTTAAAACACAACAGGTAGTAACACGCAGTCGCGCCATCACGATCAGTTAGCAGCGTGCTTCCGCTGTGATAAGTTGTGTTTTGTGTTCGCGTTTTGTGTTGCGTTTACATTTACAGTTTTAGTTCATTTATTTTTATAACCATGGATCGGAAGAAAGTTTGTAAAAAGTAAAGTGCTAAGAAAAAGATGATGAGTATTGAATTAAAACGTGAAATTATAGAAAAACATGAGCAAGGTGTTCGAGTTGTTGACTTGTCGAGGCAGTATGGCCGTAGTACGTCCATGATATGTTCTGTGCTTAAACGGAAGGAGGAGCACACCCAGGAACTGACGGCTGAGGAGATACAAGAGTTACAGTCACAGCAGCATACTGAGGTTATGCAAGTAATTGGTTTTGAGGAGTCAGAGGAGGAGGTTATTTCTACAAGTGAGATAAAGGAGATCTTAGGAATTTGGGAGAGAGTTTCACAATTCGTGGAAAAAAAAAAACACCCAGAAAAAGTTGCAACAGGTCGTGCATCTGACCTTTTTAATGACACTTGCCTAACTCATTTCCGGAACATTCTGAGAGGGAGGAAGAAACAAACCTCCTTGGACATATTTTTTTCTAAACGGCCTACAGGTGAAAGCGAGAAAAATGTAGCGAAAAAGGCAAAGACCAGTGAAGATATCTAATTTATTTCTTTACATTCTCTTTTTTGTTTTTGTGCAATAAATATTTGATATTTATAAATACGTTTTTATTATTTAAAACCACGTAACAAAAATAACTGGGGTAACATTTTGGAGGTTGGAACGGATTAATGGTAGTTCAATTGTTTTGTATGGGGAAATTTGCTTCGAGATACGAGTAATTCAAGATACAAGCAAGGTTGCGGAACGAATTAAACTCGTTTGTCGAGGTACCACTGTATTCCTAAAATATTTACAAATGAATTTCTAAAAATAACCAAGATAGAAGAATAAAACTTGGCAGTTAGTAGTTTGATAAATCGTAAAAATATTGTATCCTATTTGTTATCGAACATATTCTAATCAATAAATTGAATAATAAAATAATAAAAATGATCATTTTCTAAATTTCATCATCTAGTAGATGAAGTTATGATAAAACTTTAAAAAGTTCGTCTGTAATTTTTTTACAAATATAGAAAATATAGCGAAGAGAATATTAAGAAAGTAAAAATATAATTATATAAAATTCGAAATAGAGAGAAATTTAACTTCAGAAAGTTTGAAGAACCATGCCAGGGGCTATCAAAAGATTAAACTGTTGAGCTCTGGGCGCCTAAAAAGGGATTATACCACATTCATAGTCTGCTCGAAATAAAAACAGATTAGGAATGATTTGATGGAATTGGATTTTGGGATAAATTTCTTTTTTTTTTTTCCTTCTTTTTCTCTTTTCTAATTTCGTCTCTTTTCTTTATTAGCGGATTTGGTTAGAGTTTGTGGGAATATTTGGTTTATACTTTTACTATATAATACTGTTGAGTATAGAATAAAATAGAATACTCAAAATATCGGAGAACAATAATCTTTACCAAGAGCAAATATATAATTATTGATTGTACATATATTTTAAATAAAATATTTGAATCATATTTAATTATTTTTGAATTGGAGTAAAAGCAGACGATATTTCAAAGCAAGCGAGACGTTAATTTGGTGGGAAAACACTGAAGTCTCGTGCGCGCATGCGCCTCATTTGCCCTTGTTCTTATCAGGCTACTCATCCGTTCTTCCTTTCCAAATGGCAATACATTTACATCTCAACCTCTACCTGCATAGCAACGACATATTCTTCTACGTGCTGCAGATAATTTCCGCCAGACAATAACTCAGAAATATATTTGATACACAGTGATCTTTATTGAAGACACATGAGATAACGAAGTGTGAACAAATTTGCCTATGTCCTTTATAAAATAGACAACCGGCGATAATAAAGACTTTCCACTTCTTTTATTTTTTTCTAGTAATATATGGTTACATCAGCCAATATTTTAAATAAATTCGCGATACTTCAGTGACTTGATGTCATTCTCCACAATTGGGATATCGGGGAAGTTTTGTCCAGTCATTGCAATACACAAAGCGCACTCTGTATAAAAATGATAGAAACGTTATTGCTTTTTTTGAATAAAGGACGAATCTCTACGATTATTAAACTGAATATCGAAAAAAGGATAATTGGGAAGAGGTTTGACTCATCAGTAGTGACCTATGTGTATTGTTCAGTTTTGTAGTCTTAACAGGTTTTTGTATTTGTTGTCTTGTCCTATAAGTGGAAGAGTTGTTCTAGAAAATATGTAAAATTTCTATCTTAATGGGGGCTTTTGTTGTAATGTTGTATATATGTGTGTGTATGTATATATCATACTTACGTAATCTTTTTCTTCTTCTGTATATTCCCCACTTTCACAGGCCTATCTCTCTTGTAATCTCGGGGAGAATCCTCTATAAGACCAGTGTGTCTCAATAAAGGCTTTTGTGTGTGTGTGTGTGTGTGTGTGTAAAATTTCTATAATTAGAGAAACATTTTTCCATAGATTCGTTCATCAGCCTTGATAAATCGTCCATTTTCTACGGACATGATCTGGGATCGAATCCCGCAATGGACACTTTTTGTTTAAATTAATTGCTTCAATGGCCCCCGATTCTTGCAAAAATCTAACCTCACCAGTGAGTACAGTAATCAAAAGGGTCTCCGGAACATTTTAAAGCACAATATTAGAGCTGATTTCTATATGAAAAAAAAGTATTAAAGTGAAATTTTACTTGTAATCAGGTGAATAAATAAAGACATCTTCTGATCGTGCAACTAAAATTTGCTGATCACCTGTGCCATCTATCAGAATCATTTGAAGCGTTGGTTATTATTCCAGAATTGGCCAAATACCCTTTCTTGATTAATCAATAAAAGCTAACAAGATACGCGTTTTGGGGTTGTTGGCCTTCATCGGGTGTATTTGGCCAATTCTGGAATAATTAACGATTAGTTTATATTAATTCCGATAGATGGCGTATGTTATGTGAAAAATAAACATTCGTGTTGTTTGATATCTTTATATTTATTATAAATATGTAAGTGCTTACTCTCTCTCTCTTATTGAGAGGTCACTACTGAGATGACACTACAGGTTTGTGAGATAAGATTCCTTTTATTAATGCAATCTCAAACTTTCGAGTATCTCTGCCCTCCTACAGGAGTATACAACAACAACAAAAAGCTTTATTAAGACATTTTAGTCTTATACAGATTCTCCCCCCAAGCAGATATTTTAGGATATATGCAGGAAAAAAAAGTAATAGTACCTTCATGGTAATATGATATTCACTTCTAACGATACTCATGGACAAAACTTAAGAAAGTTGTACCTATTTAGCTTGTATATCGGGATTTACAACAACAACAAAAAGCTTTATTAAGACATTTTAGTCTTATACAGATTCTCCCCCCAAGCAGATATTTTAGGATATATGCAGGAAAAAAAAAAGTAATAGTACCTTCATGGTAATATGATATTCACTTCTAACGATACTCATGGACAAAACTTAAGAAAGTTGTACCTATTTAGCTTGTATATCGGGATTTACAACAACAACAAAAAGCTTTATTAAGACCTTTTAGTCTTATACAGATTCTCCCCCCAAGCAGATATTTTAGGATATATGCAGGAAAAAAAGTAATAGTACCTTCATGGTAATATGATATTCACTTCTAACGATACTCATGGACAAAACTTAAGAAAGTTGTACCTATTTAGCTTGTATATCGGGATTTACAACAACAACAAAAAGCTTTATTAAGACCTTTTAGTCTTATACAGATTCTCCCCCCAAGCAGATATTTTAGGATATATGCAGGAAAAAAAGTAATAGTACCTTCATGGTAATATGATATTCACTTCTAACGATACTCATGGACAAAACTTAAGAAAGTTGTACCTATTTAGCTTGTATATCGGGATTTACAACAACAACAAAAAGCTTTATTAAGACATTTTAGTCTTATACAGATTCTCCCCCCAAGCAGATATTTTAGGATATATGCAGGAAAAAAAAAGTAATAGTACCTTCATGGTAATATGATATTCACTTCTAACGATACTCATGGACAAAAATTAAGAAAGTTGTACCTATTTAGCTTGTATATCGGGATTTACAACAACAACAAAAAGCTTTATTAAGACCTTTTAGTCTTATACAGATTCTCCCCCCAAGCAGATATTTTAGGATATATGCAGGAAAAAAAGTAATAGTACCTTCATGGTAATATGATATTCACTTCTAACGATACTCATGGACAAAACTTAAGAAAGTTGTACCTATTTAGCTTGTATATCGGGATTTACAACAACAACAAAAAGCTTTATTAAGACCTTTTAGTCTTATACAGATTCTCCCCCCAAGCAGATATTTTAGGATATATGCAGGAAAAAAAGTAATAGTACCTTCATGGTAATATGATATTCACTTCTAACGATACTCATGGACAAAACTTAAGAAAGTTGTACCTATTTAGCTTGTATATCGGGATTTACAACAACAACAAAAAGCTTTATTAAGACCTTTTAGTCTTATACAGATTCTCCCCCCAAGCAGATATTTTAGGATATATGCAGGAAAAAAAGTAATAGTACCTTCATGGTAATATGATATTCACTTCTAACGATACTCATGGACAAAACTTAAGAAAGTTGTACCTATTTAGCTTGTATATCGGGATTTACAACAACAACAAAAAGCTTTATTAAGACCTTTTAGTCTTATACAGATTCTCCCCCCAAGCAGATATTTTAGGATATATGCAGGAAAAAAAGTAATAGTACCTTCATGGTAATATGATATTCACTTCTAACGATACTCATGGACAAAACTTAAGAAAGTTGTACCTATTTAGCTTGTATATCGGGATTTACAACAACAACAAAAAGCTTTATTAAGACCTTTTAGTCTTATACAGATTCTCCCCCCAAGCAGATATTTTAGGATATATGCAGGAAAAAAAGTAATAGTACCTTCATGGTAATATGATATTCACTTCTAACGATACTCATGGACAAAACTTAAGAAAGTTGTACCTATTTAGCTTGTATATCGGGATTTACAACAACAACAAAAAGCTTTATTAAGACCTTTTAGTCTTATACAGATTCTCCCCCCAAGCAGATATTTTAGGATATATGCAGGAAAAAAAGTAATAGTACCTTCATGGTAATATGATATTCACTTCTAACGATACTCATGGACAAAACTTAAGAAAGTTGTACCTATTTAGCTTGTATATCGGGATTTACAACAACAACAAAAAGCTTTATTAAGACCTTTTAGTCTTATACAGATTCTCCCCCCAAGCAGATATTTTAGGATATATGCAGGAAAAAAAGTAATAGTACCTTCATGGTAATATGATATTCACTTCTAACGATACTCATGGACAAAACTTAAGAAAGTTGTACCTATTTAGCTTGTATATCGGGATTTACAACAACAACAAAAAGCTTTATTAAGACCTTTTAGTCTTATACAGATTCTCCCCCCAAGCAGATATTTTAGGATATATGCAGGAAAAAAAGTAATAGTACCTTCATGGTAATATGATATTCACTTCTAACGATACTCATGGACAAAACTTAAGAAAGTTGTACCTATTTAGCTTGTATATCGGGATTTACAACAACAACAAAAAGCTTTATTAAGACCTTTTAGTCTTATACAGATTCTCCCCCCAAGCAGATATTTTAGGATATATGCAGGAAAAAAAGTAATAGTACCTTCATGGTAATATGATATTCACTTCTAACGATACTCATGGACAAAACTTAAGAAAGTTGTACCTATTTAGCTTGTATATCGGGATTTACAACAACAACAAAAAGCTTTATTAAGACCTTTTAGTCTTATACAGATTCTCCCCAAGCAGATATTTTAGGATATATGCAGGAAAAAAAGTAATAGTACCTTCATGGTAATATGATATTCACTTCTAACGATACTCATGGACAAAACTTAAGAAAGTTGTACCTATTTAGCTTGTATATCGGGATTTACAACAACAACAAAAAGCTTTATTAAGACCTTTTAGTCTTATACAGATTCTCCCCAAGCAGATATTTTAGGATATATGCAGGAAAAAAAGTAATAGTACCTTCATGGTAATATGATATTCACTTCTAACGATACTCATGGACAAAACTTAAGAAAGTTGTACCTATTTAGCTTGTATATCGGGATTTACAACAACAACAAAAAGCTTTATTAAGACCTTTTAGTCTTATACAGATTCTCCCCAAGCAGATATTTTAGGATATATGCAGGAAAAAAAGTAATAGTACCTTCATGGTAATATGATATTCACTTCTAACGATACTCATGGACAAAACTTAAGAAAGTTGTACCTATTTAGCTTGTATATCGGGATTTACAACAACAACAAAAAGCTTTATTAAGACCTTTTAGTCTTATACAGATTCTCCCCAAGCAGATATTTTAGGATATATGCAGGAAAAAAAGTAATAGTACCTTCATGGTAATATGATATTCACTTCTAACGATACTCATGGACAAAACTTAAGAAAGTTGTACCTATTTAGCTTGTATATCGGGATTTACAACAACAACAAAAAGCTTTATTAAGACCTTTTAGTCTTATACAGATTCTCCCCAAGCAGATATTTTAGGATATATGCAGGAAAAAAAGTAATAGTACCTTCATGGTAATATGATATTCACTTCTAACGATACTCATGGACAAAACTTAAGAAAGTTGTACCTATTTAGCTTGTATATCGGGATTTACAACAACAACAAAAAGCTTTATTAAGACCTTTTAGTCTTATACAGATTCTCCCCAAGCAGATATTTTAGGATACATGCAGGAAAAAAAGTAATAGTACCTTAATGTTAGTATGATATTTATATACAAGGAAAATTTTAAAAAGACAATTAAGCTAATAAATAGATTAGTAGAGCGCCATCTGTTATCAAATTATAAAACTATTTTAGAGGCGTAATATTCTTTTTTAAAATAAAACAATTTCTACTGTCCTTACTGCGATGGAAAAATTAAAGGGAGGGCCTGGCTCATCAGTGGTGAACCCTCCCAGCGGTTTCGCCAGTTTAATCTACCATACCGCTGTTATATTGCATTTTTGGAACTTCCTTTTATAGGTGACTGTTGAAAGACTCTTGGAATGGGTATTTTAGAAGAACTATGGACATAAGCTTTTAGGACAGCAGAATTAAATAGTTTTATAATTTGATAACAGATGGCGCTCTAGTACATCGTAACATTATTGTTCTAATAAAAGACACAATTGCGTCATGCGTCGAACCTGGAGGCTGTTGTTGGGTTCTGTGCTGCCTGGAGTACAGGAGTTCCATTTAGGATTTCTTTCTTCCTGTGGTGAATCTGTATAAGGCTGGTGGTCTTAATAAAGCTGTGTGTATATATAAAACGAATAATACACGAAGAAACGTGTGGCCATTGGACATGCGTCGAACCTGGAGGCTGTTGTTGGGTTCTGTGCTGCCTGGAGTACAGGAGTTCCATTTAGGATTTTTTTCTTCCTGTGGTGAATCTGTATAAGACTGGTGGTCTTAATAAAGCTTTGTGTGTGTATATAAAACGAATAATGTACGAAGAAACGTGTGGCCATTGGACATGCGTCGAACCTGGAGGCTGTTGTTGGGTTCTGTGCTGCCTGGAGTACAGGAGTTCCATTTAGGATTTCTTTCTTCCTGTGGTGAATCTGTATAAGACCTGTGGTCTGAGACAAATAACATAGTTTTATTAACTTCCCGTCAAAATATAGACAAAAGTGCACAGTTCGTACTATTCAAGTAGATATGCAAAATTTACAATGATGATGATTATTATAATCAATAAAAAGAAACTCATCTCCAGAGACGTGTTATATTATTTTAATCTTTATTTAGAAGAGATTTAAATCACGTAAACTACTGAGGTTAGTTGAAAGGTATGGAGGTGGAATTGAGGTTGGTGTTGGATGTGTTGCAGGACCAACGCCACTCTCTCCGACCTCGATGCCCTGGACAGTTTGCTGAAGAATTACGATCGTAGAGCTCTACCAACTACCACCCTGGGTAAGTGAGCAGTTCTCTACATTTCCTACACTACCAAACTTCTCTTGATCCTCCCACTCTGGCTGAATATGTAGATCTATGAAGCTTCAAGTTATATCTACACTTGCCGTCTACCAAACTACAGTCTACCTCCCCTTATATGGAGACAGTTTTCTGACTTAACTGATCAGTTGGATATATCCTGAAAAACAAAGAGATTCGAATGGTTCGAACGCCAAACAAATATGATTGATTATTTAACGCTTGTTTTTAACCTAGTTTATAAATTATTTAACCTCTATAAAGACACAACCAGCCATTCCCAAACCTTAACTTAAGTTTTAAACTTAATTAATATAAATAATTAAATATATATATGTCGTAAACCCGGGTAAGCCGACTAGTGAGTTCGAAGCAGTCGGGGTAGAGTGGCAAGGCGTACAGATTGGGAAGCCCGCACGGGACAGTAAGGACAAAGTTTGGGATCAAAAAGGCGCTCTCCCAGGACGTCTCAAGTGGCACCAGGACCGGGGGAAAGTTGAGAACTACCAGAGGAAAGCCCGGTGTCCGGCCTGGAGCAGCGGGGTAAGGCGATATGGCGGCCACGAGGGTCGCCGTGAGATGACAATGAACCTAATACTGAGCGTGCCTGTCAGCAATATGAACCATCGACTGTCCAGCAGACCATCCCTTTTGTCTTTCCCGGATCCCCAGGGATTGATTCTGATTAGTCAGTGATTTATGTAAGTCATCCTCCCCTCCCCTGCGGTCTGGTGGCACACTGGTGCCATCCTGACACGACTAGGAAGACGTCATACTTTACTACTTACATAATCCACATTGTCATATTTTAGAGCAATAGAGTGGTTAAATATAATAAATAATGTCATAATTTATATAGCTTATACTAATTTAACTATGGCCTGTCCTATGGTACAAAAATAATAGAGATTTAAGTTATATTAATAAAGTTATAATCAATTACACGAAGTATAAGGTTATAGCAGATTAATATGGTACAAGCTTAGATAAGAATTATCAACTTAACTATGTTTAAATTACGATAGAGTGTGTCCTCGGTGAAGCAGGATTGGTAGAGGTAGTGGAATGAAATGAGTTATGAAATAACAAACCAAATATATAGATGGGGAAATAATTTGGTTCACAACTTAGCTATGTTTAAATTACGATAGAATGTGTCCTCGGTGAAGCAGGATTGGTTGAGGTAATGGAATGAAATGAGTTATGAACTAACAAACCAAGTATATAGATGGGGAATAATTTGGTTCACAAGTTAGCTATGTTTAAATTACGATAGAGTGTGTCCTCGGTGAAACAGGATTGGTAGAGGTAATGGAATGAAATGAGTTATGAAATAACAAACCAAATATATAGATGGGGAAATAATTTGGTTCACAAGTTAGCTATGTTTAAATTACGATAGAATGTGTCCTCGGTGAAGCAGGATTGGTAGAGGTAGTGGAATGAAATGAGTTATGATCTAACAAACCTAGTATATAGATGGGGAAATAATTTGGTTCACAAGTTAGCTATGTTTAAATTACGATAGAATGTGTCCTCGGTGAAGCAGGATTGGTAGAGGTAATAGAATGAAATTAGTTATATGATCTAAAAAACCTAGTATATAGATGGGGAAATAATTTGGTTCACAAATTAGTTAATGTTATCAGGATAATAAGGAAACAGAAATAAAGCATTTACGTATTAATGGAAAGAGGGATTTAAAAAAAAACAATGCAATGCGGACACAGAGGTATAAATAAAAATTTAAGCAGATAAGCAAATAAAAACACACGTTTATAACTGTAAGGATTTGAATCTCTATATACAGCATAAGAAATTAAAATCTCATTATGGTTATTCATATAATTATAATTTAAGAGACCTATCACAGGGGTGAAGGGAAATGAAATTAACAAAGGTAGTTAAATGAAACAAGTAAGCTTATAATGGATTTCTGAGGTTATAGGGTGACGCAGTGGTGAAAAAGGGGGAAGTCTGAAATGGGGCATTAGATCAGACGGGGGAGGTAGGTGAGTTGAGAGTGGAGGAATGGGAAAGGTAGAGTCAAGAGTTGCTCTTTTCCCAATGATGATTAAGCTCAGATGAAAGATGGAAAAAAAAATAAAATGGTGAAAATGATGGTTGTAATAATGATCCGAGCGTTGAGAAAAAAACAACTCAAACTGGTCGCCTGAGCTCACTGTTGTAAAATGTACAGCGAGGAAGGTTGAGGAAGCTGGTCGAATCAAAATTTAAAAAAAAAATAGTTCGGTTGGCGAGCAGGAGACTCTTGACAGTGGGGAATAGGAAGGTAAAGGGTACTGTTGCCATTGATGATTGAACAACCCGACATGGTTGAATATAATGAATGATGTTTCCGAGGGATGGATTAAAAAAAATAATCTTAGGATTTCCTTAACTCGTCATTGGGAAATGTATACAGAGAAGGATGGTCCAATAGATGAGTTAATAAAAAAAAATGTTTGGCAACAGGAATCCTATGGGAGACTATGAGGTTGGGAGGAAATGGATTAAGGAGGTATGAGCGAGGGATATAGGATGGGAAGATAGCATTGGGAGAGAAAGAGAGAGAGAGGCGTCAAAAAGAAATAAAATAATAATCTAATAAAAATAATAATATCAGAAATAAGACGATCTTAAGGTATTTAAGAATATATAAAGGTTAAAAAAAACTCAAATGATGTTTAAGAAGCTTGAAGTGTTGTAAAGTTTTAAAATCCATATATGATGACAGACGAAAAAACACTTGAACAACAATAATATAAGGGATTGAGGATGGTCGATAATTCCAAGATATAATGACTAATCATAAAAATATAAGATTTATATAATTATAGTGGCTTGGATGAGCTGATGGCTATAATGGCTATAAGCTATAATGGCTGAGTGCGTTGAGGTATAGAAATAAGCAAAGACATATAGCATACAAATATAAATGATAACTTGATTGATTTTTAAAAATGGATGGCATTGACGAAGATGATTGTAACAAATGACAATAAAGGGTTAAAGTTAAAAGATGGCATTCTAATTTAGAAAACAATATTCCACACTGGGGGTGGAAATAATATAAAAGTTGTAAAACACACAATGATCATTAAAATATAAAATGGTATGATATTCCCAAATTAAACTTCAAATGAATAAGTAAATTGGATAATGATTGATAAGTCAATTAGTTTATAATTGACAGATTGTTAAGTGGACACGAAAGGCGAGCAGACTAGTGATATCTTATAGTTGTAGGTACTGTAAACATCCTGCGAGCTGGACCACGTGTACAGGAGTACTGGGATGATTGGCGGTGGTGGACTGAAATTGGAGAAGACAACATGGCCGCCATATTTGTTGTTCTTTCCTCGGTCGTCCCGAGCTGTGTTATTCTTTGTTCGAGTTTGGTGTCTGGTAGGCCTATATGTCTCTTCAGGAACGGGATTAACTTTATTTGTGGTTAATTTTGTCTTTTAGGAATGCTAACTTATTTCAATTGGACCGCCCGATATCCAACACCGCTACCTCGAATGTCCTGCTGCGAAACGTTTTATCAACAGAGCTAAAGAAGACTGCGAAGCATCGACCCCCTATACAGGTTCAGCCCTCTTAACTTCATCTTCGACAAGGAAAAGTTTGATTTACGTCGTGTTTTAAATGAAGCGAAGTACAATATTTATAAATTTATGTAGATATTGATTTCAATTGTACCCCATCCCCCACTAACATTTAAAAACCTGCAACGACGTTTAGATGACCTAATAAAGATAGCTTTTGTTATTAAGAAAAATTTATTTTAATGGCGGGGAACTTAATTATAATCGGGGATGACTATCTATCCTAACATTGTAAAAATATAGTTAATATAAAAAGAGGAGACTATGGTTATATTGTGCCCTCGGTCGTATCAATATACTGGATATACTGAATCTACAGCATAATATATTGGATGTACGAATATACAATGGAATTGATTTACTATAGGAGCTGTAACTTAGAGGATTAACATCCAACACTAACTCTGTTTAAATTCTATTTAGAAATTCCTTGATTTTGTACGAAAAAAACAATAAAATTTCAACAAAAAAAAATCGATGATGAAAATTTTACCCATGTTTATTAAATATTTAATAAAAAATGACACAAAAAACAGTTTTATTTATAGAAAAAATAACAATAAATTATAATCTCAGGTTGATGGAAAAGTTACAAATTTCTCTACTGAGTATTAAAGAATTTTGAGATGGATTTAGCTACACTTGATGAAGGTTTAGAATGCTGTCTTGATGAGGGTTTAAAAGAGAAAAGTTTGAAATGAAATTTCTCCTCGAGGGTGTGTGTGTGTAAAAAAAAACAGTTTATAAGAGTTTAAGTTAGCATTAGGGATTCCAAGATTTGACAAAATTAATTTTTTTTTAAAGAATGACTTCATATTTTTTAAGAATATTTATTTTTAGAAACTCTTTTCTCTATAGCTGTTTTTTATATATGTTTTATAACACATTATTTTATAATTAATATATTTTAAAAATATGGCTTATTTTGGATTGTAAAAAGATTATTTATTTAACCAACATTTTGATGGACCAATCGTCCATCTTTTACGAAGTCCATCGAAATATTGGATTAATAAATATTCTTATTACAATACAAAATAAGCCATATTTTTTAAATATATATATAATATGGATTGCTCTATATTCAGAATAATTAATATAGTACATACACGCACAATATATATATGTAGTAATGTAGTGTTGTTGCTGTAGGATCTTTAATATTTACATAACAAAACAATGGGAGTAGTATTTAATATATATCTTTATTTAGAAACACTTATTCTATATTACACTACCTCTTACAATACGAATTACAAAGAATTACTATAAGATCTGTATTTTAATGAATAACTGAATTTTAAAATAATCTAAAATTGATTTTAAAATGACTAAAAACTTTTTAAAATCCACAGATTTCAAATATATATATGTAGTAATGTAGTTGTTGTTGCTGTAGGATGACTGTAGTGTGGCATGTTGGTTGCATTCGTGGTGGACACAATGTTCAGAGTGGGTTCAGGCGTGGAATTGGGATTGGACAAAAGGACAAGGCATGTTGGATGGCACCGTAGAGATGGCGAGAGAGTAAGTGAAGCCGACACCGGTCAGGGGAGAACTGTCTAGAGAGTTTGTCAATCCTCGTGTCTCAAAGCGGACTAATCTGTTTGAGTAAGAAAGGAGCACACCTGGGAATCCGACTTGTTTTTCAGACTTTTTCCTCCTACTGGCGCCGACTGTCACTCACTTGAAATTTTATTTGTTACCTTGGCAATTACACTACATCTATACAACACATGGAGACATAGATATATATTGGAATATATTACAACATATATATATATATATATTATAGAATCTAAAAATTCGAGTATTTTATTTTTTTAAATATATATTTTATTTCACCTTCATTGAATATTATAAATATTTTGACCACACACACATAGTTTTAGAATATGCCACTTTTTAAAATATTTGTTGCAAATATGTATAGTTAACTTACCTATTTTTAAATTCACTAATATATAAATAATATATATATATTATATATTTTATAAATTCTATATAATTGTGAAAATATTTGTTGTGTAATTTTTAATACACAAGTAATTGATATTAAAAGCTGCTTGATAGTAAATAATTATATTTTTATTTTATATTATCACGACTGCACCTTCAATTCTTTTACTTTACAACAAAACATATTATTCATAACATATATATACTGTATATAACTTTAAAATAATTAAGAATAAAAAAAGACAAATATAATGAGTAATATAAGTTTATATTATTATATCTGAGGTGAATATTATTAAAGTATCAATAAATATTTAAATTGTTTAACAACAAGATTTTTAACAACAGAACCAAGCATTTAAATCGGCTTTGACACGTCATGAGCTTGTCCAAATTTATATATATGTAATATTGTTGTAAATGATCCTGCCGACGTATGGATAAACTGGCAGTCGTGTACGTGAGGCGAGTGTTGATGTTCTTCCCACACGCGGACAACAAGAAGCAGAGGCAGGGCTAGATGTTAGCACTGAGAGTGATCGGGGGACAGCCCACGGGACAGAGGTAGAGGCCATGACACAAACTTGGATGTCTATCACCGAGACATGGAGAGAGAGACCGAGAGAGACAGAAGCGGTCTGCCGAAGGACACACTCTAGAACATCTGCTGCTGACCCCCTGCTAAAACCTGTCCTGTTTACCGCGTCTATATAAAGCCACTGGAAGGGTCCCCATCTGGGCTCGGCTTTGCCTTTTTCCTCCCCTCTGGCCCGCAGCTGACCGCTCTTTGGATCTTTATTTTGACGTAGTCATTTTTAGTTTAAATACAAATAGGGGGTTTATATACAAATAATTTATATACAAAATACGGGGTGGTGATAAATAGGAGCAGTGTACATTTTAATAGAAGGGTAGGATCTTATTAGGTATCGGCTCTAAATATTTGGAAGGTATGTGATATATCAAAAGTGTCATTATTATTCAGTTAAAAATATATATATATGTGTGTGTGTGTGTGTGAAAAAAAAAACAATAGTAAAAATAAAAAATAAGTGGGTCAGGTGTTGATATTAAAAACAAAGTAGGCATATCCTGACCAGGAGCACATGTGCTTTTCAGAAGGCAGAGCGCCATCTGGTGGAACAGAAATCAACTAAACATTAATTTAGCCTGTTCCCTGATATTTGGCCAACCCAGTTTCTTGATAAATCAAGAAGAGCCATCCACAAACGCGTTGGCGCTCGTCAGCGTGAGGTAGGCTGTACCACTGCGACCAAAAAAGATTTGATTTCTGTTCCACCAGATGGCGCTCTGCCTTCTGAAAAGCACATGTGCTCCTGGTCAGAATATACCTACTTTGTTTTTAATATATATATGTGTGTGTAGAAAATTGATTAAAAAATAAAATATATATAAAAGGTCAGGTGTTGATATTAAAAACAAATTAGACATATCCTGATCACTAACCTGAGCGTTCTTTAGATGGCAGAGCGCCATCTAGTGGAACAGATATCCATTAAACGTTGATTTAACCTGTTCCTTGATATTTGACCAACCCATTTCTTGAAGACGGGGGCCAACAGCCCGAAACGCGTTCGTGGATGGCTTTCCTTGATTTATATTATATATATATTAATTAATTGTTACCACAGAGTGTGTGTAAGCTCACAGATAAATAGGCGCTAACCGAAACAGAAAAGTTTCTTTGTTTAATATTAGTTTCCCTTTTATATTTTGATCTCTCTATTGTGTAAGAGAGAGAGAATCAATAAATATAATGTTTAATTAATAATTATTGGAATCAGTTTCATTAAAAATTCTAAGCAAAGTCAACAATTTATCAAGAAAATGGGTTGGCCAAATATCAGGGAACAGGCTAAATCAACGTTTGGTTGATTTCTGTTCTACTAGATGGTGCTCTTCCATCTAAAGAAAACGCTCATATTATTGGTCAGGGTATGCTTAATTTATTTTATATATATACACCCATACCTTGCTTTGCGTCGGGGTTACGTTCCAAATAAAAAAAAAACACGACGCAAATTGAAACGACGCAAAGTGAAAATAAATTTTGATGGCATGGCGCAAACAAAAACAAAGGTGCTGCCATATTTTATGAAAAAAATTTCAAAAAAAAAAAAAAAAATTAAAGACTCGAATCCAAAACAACGCAACTTCGAAAATCTAACGACGCACAGTGAAAATTAGTAAAAATTAAGCAGCGACGCAACTTCGAAAAAAACGCAAAACGAAACGACGCAAAGCGAGGTATTGGTGTATATGAATAATATTCATACTTTCTTACATAACATTAAGCTAATAAAAGTATTTATATATTTACTATATTAAGAAAAAGGGTTTCTTTTAATTTTGATTTTCGCAAGCTTTCGAGCAAAACTTCTGCTCTTCAACGGGCATATACTTCTATATACAATATCAAGATGAACTTTGTACAGTAATAATTGTGTTATTGGCATGTGTGGGTGTGCATCAAACTGTTTAAAGCTAAAATATTAGATAATATAATGGGATGATATATATATTAATTTATAGATATTTGCCAAGGATATTGCCATATTGGGTTGGGAGGTCTATTTTTCTATTAATGCTTTAATTATTATAAGCTATATTAAAGCATTGAAAGAAAAATAGCCCTCCCAGCCCAATATGGCAATATTCCTGGGAATTATCTATAAATTAATATATATTTCATCCCATTATAATATCTAATATTTTAGCTGTAAACAGTTTGATGCACGCCCACACATGCCAATAACACAATCATTTCTGTACAAAGTTCATCTTGATATTGTATATAGAAGTATATGCCCGTTGAAGAACAGAAATTTTGCTCGAAAACTTGAGAAAATCAAAATTAAAAGAAACCCTTTACCTTAATATTGTTTATTCTTTCTTTTTCAAATAATTTCTAGGTAAATATTACTTACATATTTACTAATAGAAAGTTGTTTTAAATTTACTCTAAAATTAACAATTTTTTGGCGACAATATATAAAACTTGCTTCAATGGCCCCCGAAATTTGCGAAGTCCAACCCAACCAATGAGTATATGTAATCAAACGAGGCTCTGGTATACCTGTAAGTGCAAAAGTCGAAATGCTTTCACACATGCGTATATTGAAAAAGGTTAGCGTTAAGCCAACTGAAATATTGACAAAATAAATTATGATTATATAAAAGGGCGTACCTGGATCTGTAAAGAAAAAAAAAACAATATTTTTCTCAAAATATTTCGAGAAAAAAAATGTTTTTTTTTTCTTTACAGATCCAGGTACGCCCTTTTATATAATCTTAATTAATGGATCGCCTTTTGACTCAAAATAAATTATATTTTATCCAATATATGCCTTTTTAATTAAACATGCCTATATTGAAAAAGGTTAGCGTTACCCCAACTGATATATTGATAAAATAAATGATATTTGATCCAATATATGCCTTTTTAATTAAACATGCGTATATTGAAAAAGGTTAGGGTTAAGCCAACTAAAATATTGATAAAATAAATGATATTTGATCCAATATATGCCTTTTTAATTAAACATGCGTATATTGAAAAAGGTTAGCGTTAAGCCAACTGAAATATTGATAAATGATATTTGATCCAATATATGTCTTTTTAATTAAATATGCGTATATATGTGATGCACATACAGTAAAAGCGTATGTTGGCAAATACTAGAGAAGAAGAAAATATTGCTAATATACGTATATAAGAACCAGAAAAGAGAAAAAGGCTGATGAGATTTGGTGATGAGTGACTTTCATTTGTGGAAGACGCTGATGATAGAAAGAATATGGCCAAATATAATGAACAACATTTATATTCCCACCACCATTATGATATATCATCTTTATTATCTCTATTTATAATGCATATATTCAGAAATGTATTATAAAAATGATATATATATGGTTTATAGATTCTATACTATTTTTTAACATCTCTTTAGAGAGGAATAGATACCTGAAGTGAATAAAAAATATATTGAAAATTGATTTTTTTTTCTTACTGATTTTTTAAATATTTTTAACTTCTCCTTATCGAAACCTTTTTTTTAATCCATAAGAGGATATATCTTTGTAAATAGAGCAATACATAAATGAATCTTTAAATAAAAAGGCATATATTGGATCAAAATATCATTTATTTTTACTAATATTTCAATTGGCTGATAATGGCTTGATAAAGGTTGGCGTTCAGTCAACTGAAATATTGGTAAAAATAAATGATATTTTGATTCAACATATGCCTTTTTATTTATAAGAGGATATGAAAAGGTAAGATACTAATAATTAAATAATTTGCATATCAAGAATTCGAAAATACTCTAATGAATATATATCGACATTTTCCAAAGTATATATGTAAATAAACCAGATCCTTTATTAGTTCAAATAACAAACAGCATATTCTGTATCTCTAAAATAAACTGTTTCTTATTGTATGATATTTCGACGGTTAGAACAATCGTCTTTTTCAAAAGCTGCTGAAATGGCAAGAAATTTGTCAAATTTGTACACTATTATTTGTATCGTAAATATAGAGGCTGCCTGGCCGGCATTCATAGTTCTTCAAATTAAAGATACTTCGGCCAGTAAATCTTTTTATAAAAGAAGTGTCTTTAATTTGAAGAGAGAGAGAACTATTATTTTTACATTATTATTATTCAATTAAAAAGGCATATATTTGATCAAAATATCATTTATTTTACAAATATTTAAGTTGGCTGAGCGCTAAGCTTTTTCAAGGTATCATAACATATTAATGTGTTTAAATAAAAAGGCACATATATGATCAAAATATCATGTATTTTACCAATATTTAAGTTGGCTGAACGCCAACCCTTTTTCAAGGTATTAATGTGTGTCAACAGCAAACTCAGCGCCATATATTATATTGTCGCGGAGATAAATAAAGCAAGGGCAAATTTGGGAATAATTAATTTATTATAAAGGTGGGTATTTACCTTTTAGTTTTCCGATAAAATTATATATAAGAGGTATTTATAGGGAGAGAGATAAAAACTTATCCTAAGGTAAAGATAATAATAATGAGAGTGGTCAGCCACCGTCTCGTTTTCCTAATTTGCCGATAAGATTCCGAGAACCCCTCAAACCTGTGGTCGTCCCCCCGGAGTCCAGGGATGATTGACAGGTGCCCCATGGAACGTCTTGTGGTTGCAGAGCTACTTGACAATATGAATACAATGGCCACCACTACCATCCTTGGTGGTCACGGCCACGTTCTGGCAGATCTAGCGCTCTGGCATAGAGATCTAGATCCAACATGTCCTCACTGCCGGGAAGAGTCACAGACTGTGGATCACCTCCTCTTCTCCTGTCCAGCTTTTATGCTACACAGACTACAGACACTGCTTGGAGTACAAGACTTAAGCCCTGTCCCTACATCCTGACTCCTTGTCGGCCTGGAACTACCTGGTTACCAGGTTCACCGCAGCAATCTGTCCTCCCCATGACTAGACTTCTAGACTGTAGCTGTACAGCCCGGGTAGTTGGCGATTCACGCACCAGGAACCTGGGTTACCTCTATTTTCTCTCTCTCTACATTATACAATATGACAAATAGCGTTTTGTAATATAATCGCGAGGAAAGTAAAAAAAAAAAAACTTTATTCTCGGTAAAAACGGTCTAAAATTGTAGCTATGTAGATAGCAATGACACAATTCAAGCCAAACTGTGTAAATTTATACAATCTAAAACTTAAATTATGTAAATAACAAATAAACCACACTACAAAATTGTTACATTATGTTTAATACCTCTCTCCATTTATTCAAAATAATATCTATCATATTTTAGATTTATAAATATAATTGCCATCTATCAATAGAATTTGTAACAAATAAATTTACTGGCAATGTGTTTATTTTTATAATAATACAATCAAATATTATTTCTCTACAGACCTTACTACAATGATATAAGTTATTGAAGGATAAGATTATTGACGAAGACAATTTTGTTTACACTTGGTTATCTCGTGTGTCTTCAATAAAGGTCACTGTAATATCTTCCAGAGTTAGTGTCTGAATCCCGATATATATGTTAAAAGGTACAACTTCCTTAAGTTTTGTCTATGAGTGTATACATACCTGGTTATCTCGTGTTTTTTTCAATAAAGGTCACTGTAATATCTTCCAGAGTTATTGTCTGAATCCCGATATATATGCTAAAAGGTACAACTTCCTTTAGTTTTGTCTATGAGTGTATACATACCTGGTTATCTCGTGTTTCTTCAATAAAGGTCACTGTAATATTTTCCAGAGTTATTGTCTGAATCCCGATATAAATGCTAAAAGGTACAACTTCCTTTAGTTTTGTCTATGAGTGTATACATACCGGGTTATCTCGTGTTTCTTCAATAAAGGTCACTGTAATATCTTCCAGAGTTATTGTCTGAATCCCGATATATATGCTAAAAGGTACAACTTCCTTAAGTTTTGTCTATGAGTGTATACATACCTGGTTATCTCGTGTTTCTTCAATAAAGGTCACTGTAATATCTTCCAGAGTTATTGTCTGAATCCCGATATATATGCTAAAAGGTACAACTTCCTTTAGTTTTTTCTATGAGTGTATACATAACTGGTTATCTCGTGTTTCTTCAATAAAGGTCACTATAATAACTTCCAGAGTTATTGTCTGAATCCCGATAAACATGTTAAAAGGTACAACTTCCTTAAGTTTTGTCTATGAGTGTATACATACCTGGTTATCTCGTGTTTCTTCAATAAAGGTCACTGTAATATCTTCCAGAATTATTGTCTGAATCCCGATATATATGCTAAAAGGTACAACTTCCTTTAGTTTTGTCTATGAGTGTATACATACCTGGTTATCTCGTGTTTCTTCAATAAAGGTCACTGTAATATCTTCCAGAGTTATTGTCTGAATCCCGATATATATGCTAAAAGGTACAACTTCCTTTAGTTTTGTCTATGAGTGTATACATACCTGGTTATCTCGTGTTTCTTCAATAAAGGTCACTGTAATATTTTCCAGAGTTATTGTCTGAATCCCGATATAAATGCTAAAAGGTACAACTTCCTTTAGTTTTGTCTATGAGTGTATACATACCGGGTTATCTCGTGTTTCTTCAATAAAGGTCACTGTAATATCTTCCAGAGTTATTGTCTGAATCCCGATATATATGCTAAAAGGTACAACTTCCTTAAGTTTTGTCTATGAGTGTATACATACCTGGTTATCTCGTGTTTCTTCAATAAAGGTCACTGTAATATCTTCCAGAGTTATTGTCTGAATCCCGATATATATGCTAAAAGGTACAACTTCCTTTAGTTTTTTCTATGAGTGTATACATAACTGGTTATCTCGTGTTTCTTCAATAAAGGTCACTATAATAACTTCCAGAGTTATTGTCTGAATCCCGATAAACATGTTAAAAGGTACAACTTCCTTAAGTTTTGTCTATGAGTGTATACATACCTGGTTATCTCGTGTTTCTTCAATAAAGGTCACTGTAATATCTTCCAGAATTATTGTCTGAATCCCGATATATATGCTAAAAGGTACAACTTCCTTTAGTTTTGTCTATGAGTGTATACATACCTGGTTATCTCGTGTTTCTTCAATAAAGGTCACTGTAATGTCTTCTAGAGTTATTGTCTGAATCCCGATATATATGCTAAAAGGTAAAACCTCTTTAAGTTTTGTCTATGAGTGTATACATACCTGGTTATCTCGTGTTTCTTCAATAAAGGTCACTGTAATATCTTCCAGAGTTATTGTCTGAATCCCGATATATATGTTAAAAGGTACAACCTCCTTAAGTTTTGTCTATGAGTGTATACATACCTGGTTATCTCGTGTTTCTTCAATGAAGGTCACTATAATATCTTCCAGAGATATTGTCTGAATCCCAATAAACATGCTAAAAGATACAACTTCTTCAAGTTTTGTCTATGAGTGTATTATCCTCTTTCAAAAATACAAAAATAAAACTTCCTTAACCATTAAACTCTCTAAATCTATTTTGTAATTTCTGTATTACACCATTTAATTAGAATCATCTTCACACAACCGTCAATTCTTATGCATCAAACTTATAATTTTCTATTCATGATAAAATTATGAAAAAAAATTAAAATTACCAAATATTTTCTCACAATGAGTTTCTTTTTATTACAAAACGCTAGCTTTTAAGCGATAATCGCTCTTCAACGGGCTTAATAAAACATCGACTATATCTTACAAGAATGTTTTTGTAGATATTTCTTGTAAGATACAGTCGATGTTTTATTAAGCCCGTTGAAGAGCGATTATCGCTTGAAAGCTAGCATTTTGAAATAAAAAGAAACTCATTGTGAGAAAATATTTTGTAATATAATAATCAATAAAATTAAGAATTTGGATGTAGGTCGGTGGTGGAGTGGTATAAACAGTTGTTTGTCGATAGCCCACGACCTTGGTTCGAATCCCGCAATGGGCAACTTTTTTTTCTGAAAAATAAAATTCTCCAATGACCCCCGATTCTTCCAAAATTCAGTCCCTACCAATGAGTTCAAGTAACTAAACTGGTCTCTGGAACATTTCTAAGTGCAAAAGTTGAATTCCACTTTCTATATTTATGGTCATATGGTGCGCTGGCGGTAAATGCAGTCGCTAATTACCACAATGATTATCATGGCCTGTACCACGTGTGCTAGGGATATTAAAAATGGATGCGGATGTTTATCCTAACCTATTGCTAACCTGAGATTACCCAACAGATTCCATGCTGAAATTTTCATATATGTACACAATACCATAATCACTATACCGGATCATCATTCCTACCAAAACGGTCCTAAAAGACAAAAAAAAAATATTTTTTTTTTATAGGTGGTGAAACCTGGTTCTATTTCCATAGCAATACTAGGAAAACTATGTTTGGCTTGGCTGAAATAACTCTAGTCCAGAGTTTTGCATTCTGATTTTAAATAATGTATAAGGACATATTTATAGAAATTGTTTTTTTATTATCCCTTGTATCATTACACAATATCATGAAGACTAAATATATCTTGTTTAGGATTAGTTGTGGTACAAGTCGTGGACTCCCATACATGAGAGTAAATGGTTTGGGGTTGTCTCCGCCTTTTTAAAGATGGCACATGTTATAGAATTTTAATTATTTTAAACAAGATATTGTGGTGCATTCTTCATGCCTCGAAATCAGACATTATATAATTACCTACTATTATTATAAAAAAATGTAAATGTTATTGTTGAGGGTTCAGGCGAGAATCCTCACGTCACCTCGCGGCGAGTGATGTGCTACTTATGTTCCAGGACTGAATATAAATAAAACCGGTAACTAGGAAGCTCCGACGACTCAGAGTGGATTATTGACAAATCAACGGGCACAACACAACATCTATATGCTATAAATGCTATAAACGTTCAAAGAATGGCATTTATATCATTATGTATCTCCATCACAATGCCTTATCCTATTGAACAACGAAATTGTTGGCGTTCAAACAAGATAGAAATAATTGTATTATTGTTTTATAAACCATCCTACCTACTCCTCTGACCTTACTCCCTGAAATTTCTGGTCGTTTACTAAAAGTAAGCTTGTAAAAGTTCCTTTCAAAGATGGTAAGAAAAAACCTAGCTCAATCAGCCAATATTGATATCCACACCATGCCTTGTTCCATCCTTAATTTCCTTCGATAAGGGCTAGAAAGTCACAAGGGAATTTTACTGAAGACTTTCATTTATTTATTCATTTAAAAAGTCAAATTGTAGGTTTTATTTTACACTCCAACATTTGCAGAACCTTTTTAACGACTATCGTAACAGCCAATCTTCGAAATACCACAAGCTTTTAATACGAATAAAAGAAAGCCTCTTTAAATATTTACCAAAATTTGCTTTGGGGATTTACCTCTATTTGCTCTGATTTCCCAAAGCGAAGCTCTAATTGGGTAATCATTTGGGAACAAATTAAGAGAGAATATGGTATTTGGAGATTTCTTCAATCATCTTAAATAAACAATGAAAGATAAATTAACCTGTTTTTAGATTGTACGATAAATTAAAAAAAAACTAAAGGGGAGTTTTCACTACTTCTATATTAATTTCATATTGCAAACATGTTCTTTCAAAACCTTTCTCAAAATACGAAACTATTATAGACGCGTATGTTTATTTTACAAATAAAACAATTTCTAAGATCTGAAAATGCAATATAACAGCGGTATGGTAGATTAAACTGGCGAAACCGCTGGGAAGGTTCACCATTGATGAGCCAGGCCCTCCCATAAATTTTTTCAATTGCGGTAAGGGCAGTAGAAATTGTTTTATTTTTAAAAGAATCATATGTGTCTATAATAGTTCCGTATTTCGATAAAAGATGGCGCGCTAATGCATCATAAAACCTTTTTCATATATATATATTTCGTAGATATTTTATTTCACTCACAGTCAAATAAATAAAAATTAAAATCATTTTAACAAGTTATTTGGTAGAAATGATGAGCAGTGTATTGATATTTGAATTGAAGTCATTGGTAATGATTTGGGATCAAATTAAGAGTGAGAATATGATATTAGGAGATTGAGTGTTTTCTTGATTCGTATTACATAAACAATTAAAAGAAAAATTAACTTGTTTCTGGATTGTGTACGATAAATTAAAGAAACCTAAAGGGGAGTTTGCACTACTTCTATAATAATTTCATATTGCAAACATGTATTTTTAAAAACCTTTTTCTTATATGTATTTCATAGATATTTCTTATTTCACTCACAGTCAATTAAGATAAAAATGAAAACAATTTTGACAAGTTATTTGGTAGAAATGATAAGCAGTTTATTGATATTTGAATTGATTTCTTATTTTCCATAGGATTATTCAAATAATAATCTGTAAATATTAACCATGTGTATATATAATCTTTCTCCATTTTTACCCCTTTGTATATTTCCCATTTTCATAGGTTTTTCCGTCTTGTAACCCCAAGGAGAATCCTCTGTAAGACCTGTGTGTCTTAATAAAGGCTTTTATGTGTGTGTGTGATATTTGAATTGAAGTCATTGGTAATGATTTGGGAACAAATTAAGAGCGAGATTATGGTATTAGGAGATTGAGTGTTTTGCTCACTCATCTTAAATAAACATTGAAATATAAATTAATTTATTTTTTTGGAATGTACGATGAATAAAAGAACATCAGAGGGGAGTTTGAATTACAAGAATAATTTAATATTGCAAAAATAAAACCTTTTTTATATACATATATATTCCACTAGCGGATGTGTACCCGGCTCCGCCCGGGTTTTATCCGAGTGAAAGTTTGCCTAACGAATATTATTGATAATAATATTCTGGAACACACAGAATATTATGATAATAATGATAATAATATTCATTACATTATATATTTATATGATATATTAAATATATTTTTCGAGCAAACATATCCTCTCTCTCTCTACTGAATAGATTTTAAAAAGATATATTTATAAATAAAAATATCTTGAGATATACTACATGATCTTAGCCAAAAGGCCGAGAAACGATATTTTATATATAGAGATGACCTGGCTTCGTGTGTCTTCTGCCCGAGTGAATGTTTCGCTGGTAGAAATTTGTTCCTGCCTTCTAAAAATTATTATCTGGCTTCGCCCGTGTTCTGCTTTAGTGAATATCCCCCTAAAGAATTTTGTTTATGTCAATCAAGCATGATATAGAAATATTGTCATATATACATATTTTAAATAATTATTATATATTGAGATAAAAAAATATTACATTATTTCTGTTTGTAAAACAAAATTTTGAAAATATACGTGCGTGGTGGATGATACGTTCTGTTTGAATGATGTCCCGAGATTTCAAATTAAATTTTATAAATTCGTGAACTATAATATATTTTCTGTAGAAAAAGACGAAAATTTGGTGAAAACGTTGGTGTTGTCGCTGTGTTATTTGACGTTCAAATTGAAACAAGCGTATATATTAATCCTGTGCCACGAGAAGAGAGCTACACCCATACCTCGCTTTGCGTCGGGGTTACATTCCAAAAAAACATTACGCAAATTGAAACGACGCAAAGTGAAAATATGTGAAGGCGCAATCAAAAACAAAGGTGTTGCCATATTTTAGAAAAAAAAAAATTAAAGACTCAATCCAAAACAACGCAACTTCGAAAATCTAACGACGCACAGTGAAAATCAGTAAAATTTAAGCAGCGACGCAACTTCGAAAAAAACGCAAAACGAAACGACGCAAAGCGAGGTATTGGTGTATATAGAACTATTTAATATGATTTCCACATAAATAGAATTCAGCATAAAGTTGCGGGAAGAGTCTATTCATTTACCTAGAGAGACATCCCTTTAATTATACATAAGAACAATGCATTATGTTCCTCATTATAGTAAAAACCTTTATTAAAGATGATGAAGAATGAATCATAACACCAGTTTTGGAAAATATAGATAAAAGCCAATCTTTATATCATTTACCAATTATTACCAATTATTTTATTTCCAAAGCGCTATATCCCGCAAGGGATACTTGCGCCAAACAAAGAGAAGTTATTTACATTATTCAACGCATGAAAACATTAGAGATCCAGTTAGAAAGAAGGAATCATATATCGCCGCAACTCTTTTTTATTATTAACGCGATTAAGGAAGCTTTCGGGAAGAGTTGCGGCGATATATGATTCCTTCTTTCTAATTTGTCGAAATCCGCAAACCGTTTACCATGAATTAGAGATCCAGATTTTGTAGAAAGTTTAGAATGTATTTACAAAATGAATTGAACTTTAAATATGATTTTTTTAATCGTAAATCAAATTGTTAAGTTCACAAACAACTAGTTCATTCTTAATTCTATAATCTTGAAATTCTGGGCAATCGATCAGTAGATGTCTTGAGGTTTGTTCCTCAATAACACAAAAGCAACTTGAATCCTCCACTGCCTTTATTATATTGTGAAATATGAATGCATCGCCATTTGGAAAGGATGCGCGGGCCTCCCCCCGCGAGGAGTACGCGCGGATTAGGTTGTTTTTAGCTACTTTTTGTAAACATACTCCGGGTAGTTGGCGACTTCTGTACGCTCCAGGAACCTGGGTTACTTAAATAAATAATAAATAAACATACTGCGCTAGCTCCCGTTATTCTCTTCTTTGTAACCTTACTTTAAATAAACTATATTTAATCTCAACATCGAATTCTATTTAGAGTAGAATAAATTAAATAGAATTAGATGTTGAGATTAAATATAGTTTATTTAAACTTCTAGAAGGACGTCGTCCATGTGCTCCGGATGAAGCCCTACAGAGATCCTGGCCAACAGCTGGTGACCGGAGACTACAATAGCTGGGACAGCGAGGACGCTGTCGACATCCTGGAGGGAGGGCTGTGAAATATGAATGCATCGCCATTTGGAAAGGATGCGCGGGTCCCCTCGCGAGGAGTACGCGCGGATTAGGTTGTTCTTAGCTGCTTTTTGTAAACATACTGCGCTAGCTCCCGTTAAAAACTTTTAAAATATCCGTGGTTTGTAACAAATTGAGTATTATAAAAATTTGGACGAAAGTATTTAAGGATTTTTTGGGGGGAAAAGCTTAAGAAAGTATTATTTGCTTCGTTTTTCAACATTCATTCTTGATTTGAGAAAGGTATCTATAATTCCTGGAATAAATGGGTCATAAATTTGTTTATCATCTGTGGATAAATTTCTCAGTATCTATATATCATGGTATTGGGATATGGCCCTCATAGGTACAGGGCCCCTTGCCACTTAACCAGTTTAAACCCCTGTTTGGTAAATTTAACCGATTTCATAACACCTCTGGCAGGAAGTTATGAAATTGAAGCTGCCCTGTACTGATAAATGGCCTAACTGGACCAAGACAACCAAGACTTACCATTAGACTATGTCTATGTATCGATTGTCTTGGAAGAGCTTGATTAAAGAGGCCCATAAAAGTTGAGATAGTTTGGTAGAAATAAACAAAATATAAAAATAATAAATTCAAAGTTTGCTAAACTTTGCTAAATCTATTTCTTTATGAAGATGTTTGTCTTTTAAGTCAAATATTTCATAAAAAAAGGTGTTTGGTTCCAATTACACGTAGTTTTGTAATTAGGGAATTGGTAAACTTAGTTATAATTGCTGTTTTTCTCATCTTCCGAGACCAATTAACGAAGTTTTACAAAGTGAATAACAATAATATAAATATTTTGCTTCTCAGAATTTTTCTTCACGTGAAGATTATTAGATTGTTTACTCTCGACTTGTGCTGATTATCAAATATGATTTCGTTTTCTAATCATTAGGTTTGGATAGTTCTCTTCATAAATGCTTATTGAATGTCTTCCAGAACTACAGAAAGCGGGTAGACAGTGAATACAAGGATCATTTTATGTTTATAAACAGTAACTACTCATTATAAAATAAATTAAGCTTCCAGGGTTAAGTTTCTTGTGTAACTTTTTATTTTCAAGCTTTCGGACTTGTCAGTCCTTCAACAGGATTATCACTACTCATATTCAAAAATTTAGAAAATTCGGTAAATATAACTGATTTTATCTCTTAGTAAAAACACCGTATTTGCTAAACTATGTATTTGTATTTATTTCATTGGTTTTTCCTAGGTAATATGTAGAATTAAGTATAATTTTAATGACCTTTTCCTTTCTTTTCTTCTTTAAACTTCTACTCAAACCTTGTAATTCACCAATTGTTTATGTAAAATAGTTCTCTGAATTTAGTGTTGTGTTTCTTGACACAAGCATCCCTTGTAGGGATATCGCGTCTGATATGTTAATAATAAATGAAGAAAGACAAGAATTTAGATAAATAGTAAGCTATTTTAATATTTTATTTTATTAGATGACGTCTCTATACGTATAATGCTATTTTAATAGTCAATTTTATATCTTGTAATTGAATATATCATGAGTTATTTAGTTTAAAGAAATTTCATAAAGAAGTTTGAAATTTTTATTTCGCTCAACTGGAGCAATATTCAATTCAAAATATATTTATAGATTTTTATCCTTCATATGTTTAAAGTTCAAATCAACAGACAAAGTTTTGGAGAGGAATTTAAATAATTAAAAATAAATTTATAAAAATATAATATAATTATAGAACGACGTTTAACACCAAGTTTTTACCGCAAATGTTTCTTTTTACAGAAGAAAAATCGCAATTTTTATTATTTAAGAAGAAATAACGACTGTAGGTTAAAAAAAATCAATTCTGTAAACTTATTATTCCCAAATAATCCTATGTGTTAGTCAACAACAAAAGCCTTTATTGAGGACCTCTCGTCCCATATAGGATTCGCCAGTTTACAGAGTAAGAGAAGAGAGCTAAGAATACAGAGAGAAACCTACACGTATTAGGTATAGTATAGTATTTTCTACACTGTGACTATATTAAACTTCAGCAACAAGCCCTTTACTGGAATCAAAGTCCCATACAGGATTCGTCATTCTAATCCTGACATAGATTATTTGCATATAATTATTTACATCAATTAGATTATGTATATAGCCTCTCCTCTTCTCTTCAGCCGTCTTCCAAAATTTGAACAACGCAAAAGCTCCAGCTCTGTTTCTCACCACCTCATTCAACAGGAGCTCCAAAGAGAGTCCCTCAAGGCCTATGTGTTAGTAGTTTTATCATTCCACCTATATTCTGAATTATTTCTACACAAATTACACACAATCCACAAACACTTTATTTCTAACTATATATTAATTAGAAGGCAATAACACGCCATCTATATAAAAGAAATGAAACCATTAAAGCTTGAATGTTTATTTTACACATCAAACAAACTTCTACTGTCCTTACTGCGATGGAAAATATTGGGAGGGCTTGGCTCATCAGTGATGAACCTTCTCAGCGGTTTCGCCAATTTACAGACATTAATTAAATAAGAAATAGACAAGATAATGATATATAAGAACCGCCTTTCTCGTCAAAATATACGCTAAAAACAAAGCGTCATCTATTGACCGTCTTATAAAACTAGAGGATTCGGACATTTTGGCCATAGATTTAACCTAACCACTTTGCCAGCTAAACACCTCTTTGAAAAATTGTTAATATTTCATTTGAACCATTGTAGATATCAAATATCATCAATAAAAGTAGTCATCAGTTATTTAGAGAAAGTGTATTTATTTTCCCTTCACTTAATAACATGGAAGGCTGGTTAAACCGTTTGGTTTTCGACCACTACAAACCAAGTTCGATTCCCGCATTGGACACTTTTTTCTGATTAAAAATTAAAAAAATGTTCCAATGGCCTTCGATTCTTGCAAAGGTCCAACCCCACCAGCGATTGCAAGTAACCAAACGGGGCTCTGGCACATTTGTAAGTGCAAAGTCGAACTGCTTTTCACATGTGGTGCGCTTACAGTAAAAAGCAGTCGCTAACTACCCACCATGATTATCATGGCCTGTACCACGTGTACTAGAGATAAGCAAAAAAAAAAAAAGGTTCCCAATGAAGAGTTTGTACTTTGATTTAGTTTCACCTCTTCACCACCATTCAAGTCAGATATATCCAGGTACGGTTTTTTTCCATTGGAAACTTTAGCTGTTTTCCGCGGCTCACGTAGGGCTTACCTACGGGGCTAGACATGATGGAGGGTCCCTGAAGTGACAAATTGGGACATCGCAGATGTCACGTAGGGCGACGTGACACAACTACCTGATGTCATCACCTCCTGGTTTAATGCGACACAGTAGAGAGGTCCTACATATCTTCTGTGGAGGAGAGATTTCTTGCCAGAACTTCACACCTTGAATACCACATGTCAAACCGGTTTGATATCTATTTTCTATGATTAGAATGTATTATATCTAATACACCGAAATATTGATAACTAAACAACCGAAATATTGACAAATAAATCTTTTATTCAATCCAATATACGTCTTTTTATTATCTAATAATAACTTATATTAGGAATAATATTAAAAATGTCAAATGTCCAATTTTAAGTTTACATAAAATAACTTCTAATCTTAACGAAGCAATTATCTAAAGGTCAAAGGTTCAACTGTAAGTTTTTTATTCAGTAGCTTATGAGATTGTAGTAGGACATTAATTGAATTGGTATTTATGTTGGAATTTACACTCATGGACAAAACTTAAGGAAGTTGTACCTTTTAGAATGTATTTCGGGATTCAGACAATAACTGTGAAAGATACACTCATGGACAAAACTTAAGGAAGTTGTACCTTTTAGAATGTATTTCGGGATTCAGACAATAACTCTGAAAGATACACTCATGGACAAAACTTAAAGAAGTTGTACCTTTTAGCATGTATTTCGGGATTCAGACAATAACTCTGGAAGATACACTCATGAACAAATCTTTAGGAAATTGTACCTTTTAGCATGTATATCGGGATTTAGACAATAACTCTGAAAGATACACTCATGGACAAAACTTGAGGAAGTTGTACCTTTTAGCATGTATTTCGGGATTTAGACAATAACTCTGAAAGATACACTCATGGACAAAAATTAAGGAATTTTTACCTTTTAGCATGTATTTCGGGATTCAGACAATAACTGTGAAAGAGATACACTCATGGACAAAACTCAAGGAAGTTGTACCTTTTAGCATGTATTCCGGGATTTAAAAAATAACTCTGAAAGCTATTAGATACACAGTGACCTTTATTGAAGACACACGAGATAACCAAGTGTGAAAATTTTGCTTTTTTTTCTTTAAAAATAATAAACAACAGGCGACATCAAAAACTTTCTAATTTCTCAAGTTTTGTAAAAATTACCTCTGTCTCCTTAAAAAAAAACAGATAACAGGCGACATCAAATACTTTCCAATTCCTCAAGTTTTGTCCATTAGTGAAGTCATGTTTATTACTTACAGAATTGTCTCTTTCATTCCTTTTTATATAGAAATGGAATGACAGGTTGTTGTGAGGGTTTTCTTTTGATAAGCCAAGATCTTCTCGTCCATTTTAAACTTTCTTAAAAATTCGAAACTCTTATAGACGCGTATGATTCTTTTAAAAATAAAACAATATCTACTGCCCTTACTGCAATGGAAAAATTAATTGGAAGGCCTGGCTCATCAGTGGTGAACCCTACCAGTGGATTCGCTAGTTTAATCTACCATACTTCTGTTATATTTCTGATGAGCCAGGCTCTACCATTAATTTTTTTATTGCAGTAAGGGCAGTAGAAATTATTTTATTTTTAAAAGAATCATACGCGTCTATAGTAGTTTCAAATTTCATAACAGATGGCGCGCTTATATATATGTATTATTCTTTAAAATTATAATATAGTTTTATATTGGGTTTAAAACGTGTTTAAATTTAGATTTAACATCGATGCATATCTGTATGATGAAAGAAAAGAGGATTTAAACAGAAGAATAGTCTTCATTCATAAAATTAGGTGCAATTCTCACGTCATATTCTTTAACAGTGTTTTTCTATCAATCTTCTTTGTAAAGTAATGCTGTAATTGTTATCAGGGATCCATTAATCAGAATTCAGTAACCACCGTTGGTTAAAAAAAATATTTTCTTATTTAACACAGAGAAAATAGAGGTAACCCTGGCTCCTGGTGCTTGAATCGCCAACATTTGAAAATTATCCCGCATGTATTTCTTTCAAACAAAAATCGAAATTTATTTTTAAGGAGAATAACGATTATTTCTTAACCTTAGAGATGAAGTATGGAAGGATGAATTGTAAAGAGTAATAATAAACGGAAAAATAAAAGTATTCAGGGATGAGAATCGAGCCCAAAGTGTTCCGCTTACCGGGCTGATGCCATGTCCACTAGGCTACCCTAGACATATTTTTCCTTTCGTAAATATTATATGAAGTAATTTATAATACAATATAATGAGGCTTATGATCATAAATAAACATGTAACATATATAAACATGTAAATTATATTATTCTTTTTTTGTCATGTAAAATTATATTAAGTTAGAACATATCAAGTTTCACTCCTATTCAAAAAAATTTACTCTGTTACATATTTACAATTCATAGAGTAATTTAGTTTTTTTATTTAATTAAAGAAAAATCTATACAATGATAAGATTATAATAACTACAAGAGTTATTTACAGCTGCTGCAAGGTAGATTTCTATAGGATAATATGTTACATTGGCCGTAATTCAGACAAAAGGATGTATACCATGGTTTTATCTGTAGTTTTCAGTACAGGGGCGGCTACGAATTTATGACATTCTATGGCAAGAGTTATGATATCGACCGAATTTTCCCAAAAGGGGTTATATATGATGAAGTGGTAGGTCCCATAGTAATCCATGATAATCATTCTACTTGAAAATTACAATTTATTCTAGATTTAACTGTCCCTTATCTCTTCATCAGCCTAAATACTCTTTCACAGTTTCGGCCGATTTGATAACACTTCTCGTAGGATTTTAAGGAACCGTAGAGGCCTCTATACAGATGAGAGCTATATCCCGAAACCATTTTATACAGTTTTATTATAATTTCCCAAAGTTGGTGTTGGAGAACATTCCTTGATATATATGTATATGTACAGGTGTTGATATTAAAAAGCACATGTGCTCGTGGTCAGGAGATGCCTTTTTTATTTTTAATATGTGTATATATTTAATTTAAAAGGCATATATTGGATCAAAAAATCATTTATTTTACCAATATTTCAGTTGGCTGAACGCCAACCTTTATCAAGGTGTTGCTTATCCCTAGTACACGTGGTACAGGCCATGATAATCATGGTGGGTAGTTAGCGACTGCTTTTACTGTAAGCGCACCACATGTCTACATATGTGAAAATCAGTTCGACTTTTCACTTGCAAATGTGCCAGAGTCTCGTTTGGTTACTTACACTCGCTGGTGAGGTTGGAATTTTGCAAGAATCGGGGACCATTGGAGCATGAGAGAAAATGAAGAATTACATTATTAATGTCATTATATTAAGTAAGATGTTCTTTTAACCCATAAACTTGACTTTATGTGATTGATATATATTTTTCAAATATTTTCCTAATTATTATTTTTATTTGTTAAGAATTCAAATTGATTTTTTTCTCGTAATACTTTAAGGCAAAAGTTTAATAATTTCTTTTCCCTGATATTTGGCCAATTTCTTGATGAATCGAGAAAAGTTAACCACGAACGCGTTTCTGGCCATTGGCTCTCGTCACCCTGGTTCAGGCTGTAAAACTGCAACTAAAATTTTTTAGTCCCAGAGGCTTCTTGAAAAACAAGTAATGGGTATTAACCCATAAATTTGACTTTATGTGATTTATATATATATTTCAAATATTTTCTTAATTATTCTTTTTATTTGTTAAGAATTCAAATTGATATTTTTTCGTAATACTTTAAGGCAAAAGTTGAATAAATTTCTTGCCAGTGAGCAAATCCTTTTGTCAATAAGCTGGTTTAGTGACCAATTTTGAACAGACTCAGCCAATTCATCCTTCTTTTTCGGTTTTACTGATATTGATAAGTTTCTGGTCTCCAGCAGCACCTTACTTCTGTGTATTGTGTTCATCTTTTTATATCTACATAGCTTCCATCCAGTCAGGCAGTTTAATTGTTTCGTCTTATACACACAGTTCTTTTCGCTTTCCCCAAAAGAGTCACGTCTTCCGTTAAAACGATGCAATTTTGTTTCATCACTCCAGTACAGATCGTTTTATGGTGATGAAGATGAGCTACAACACCAGGTTTGGTAAATATTGACAAAGGCTAACCTGCTTTAACGAAAGAGGTGCCGATTTTGAAGGCAAATCCTGACCACGAGCACATGAGCTTTTTAGATAATAGAGCGCCATCTAGTGGAACAGAAATAAACTAAACGTTGATTTAGCCTTTTCCCAGATATTTGGCCACCCCATTTTCTTGATAAATTAAGAAAAGCTAACCACGAACGCGTTACGGGCTGTTGTCCCTCGTCAGCGTGGTTCAGGCTGTATAACTGACACTAAAAATGTTTGGTCCCAGAGGCTTCTTGAGAAAATAAGAAACTTGCGTAAATACGCTAAACGATGCAATTTTGATTCTTCACCCCAGTACAGAATGTTTTATGGTGATGAAGATGAGCTACAACAACACTTTTGGTAAATATTGACAAAGGCCAACCTGCTTTAACGAAAGAAGTGCCGATTTTAGTACATAAATATCAACCTCCCGCAACTTCATGTTGAGTTCTTTTCATTTTACAATCTAATACATTGCACAAACTAATCCATTTCTTATTTAAATATGTTTTATCCAATTTTTTTTTTGGTCTTTTTTGTTAATGATACACTTTCAACAAGCTTCTTTCATCTCTTTCAATCTTCTTAAAATTTGTTTTCTGATTATGTTAATAAATATACCTCTTCTGAAAGAGTAGTATTTCTTTAAAGACCGTGTTTCATTCACGTCCAATATTTTTCAGTCCCAGTAGCAAGATTGAATGAATTCTTCTTCTTCTTCTTTCTTATCTCCACTCAATCATATTAGGGTATCAAGCTTGTAAAGCTTGACAACCATCATGACTGTGTGAAGTAGAATGCGTTTGCCTTTGTCATTAAGACTGAGAGTACACTCAGTGGCAGGCCGACTTAGCTCCAAAAGAAATGGCCGCCTCTGACATGAGGAACAGACACCATGTGCAGCCGCTCCTAACATGGAGTACAAACGCTGCTCATCCTGTATCCCTGGATTAGGAGCTCTTACAGGGTACTATCAGCCAGGCCAGCTGAGCCCAGGTTTTTTAGTGAGCTTGTTACTTCCCCCCTGGTTAAGCGTAATATATACTTATATTTAAATCAAAAAAGGCATATCCAGACCACGATTTAAAAAAAAATTTTTTTTCACATTTTTAGCGTATTTACGCAAGTTTCGCCTTAAATACCCATTACTTGGCTTCTCAAGAAGCCTCTGGGACTAAAACATTTTTAGTTGCAGTTGTACAGCATGTACCACGCTGACGAGGGCCAACAGCCCGAAACGCGTTCGTGGTTAGCTTTTCTCAATTTATCAAGAAAATGGGTTGGCCAAATATCTGGTAAAAGGCTAAATCAACGTTTAGTTGATTTCTGTTCCACTAGATGGCGCTCTGTTATCTAAAAAGCTCATGTGCTCGTGGTCAGGATATGCCTTTTTGATTTTAATACGAACACCTGACCATTTGAATTATTATTTTTTAAATTATTTTTCCCAAGTATGTATTTTTGGAATATTACACAGAGTAACAATGGCTATAGATGAGCTCGTGTTTGAAAAGGAACTTGTATGTATATAATGTTTATAGTTTTTGTTGTTTTCATGTAGACATATATACCAAGATTTGTTTCATATAATTGCTATTAATAATAAATAATATGTAAAGTTAAATTGGTTACGGATTCAACCATCTTACTTATTTTAATTACATAACATGTATATGATGCCGGAATAATTTAGATTTTTAAATAATAGATAAAATTACTAGAAAATTTCAATATTACAACTAGAAATACCAATGTAGTAACATTTTTATTCGAAGTTGATAAACGAGCGAGGCTTTTCAGAAGTGAATAAACGGCGCGACTGGAATTTGATTGATAAATATGATACTAATGTGTTTATTTATTTATTCTAATGAGATTAGTATCCAATTAACGACCAAAAAATAATGGAAAAGTTGTTTATTTGTTCGAAATTGAGCTCTATTTTAACATGTTCAATTTGATAATTAAAATAATAATTTTATTGACATCTTGTTTGATTCAGCTCTACTCCAGGGAGTGACAACTTTCCAGACTTTTCAAACTCCAATTAGAGACCACGCTTCAGGAGAGACCAGGGGACGATCTCTTATGGAATTTTCAGACAGGTTATTTATGAAGTAAGGATCAAGCTGTGGAAGATATCTTGTCGGTAGAACAGCTTTAGACAATTGACAATAAAAAAATTAATTTTATTGACATCTTGTCAATACATGCGAAGTGCACAGTCTTCACTATTTAAAGAAGATAATATGCATTATATATACTATGTATAATAAATATGGAGCCTCTGCCAGCGCTGCAGAGTTTGGTGGAGAATCGCCAGCGGGTCTCCAACGACACCACGTATTTAGTGATCTACGAAAAATACATAGATCGCGTACTTCGCCGCTGAGTAGATGGTGATGGCGTGGTCCTCGAGACCAACTGGAAAGATCCAAGTCTGCAGGTCCGGCTTTAACGGGTAGAATTACACCCAAAATTATTAATACATATTTATCCCTGCCTTTACAAACTAACAAAATCAGTAAGCAATCCTGGGACAGGTTTAACTTTAACTATTCCTTTTATTTTTCAAGCTTTAGGGCCAATATGCTCTTTAACAGAGGAACTAAAAGTATGAATTCCAGATAATTATAGCCGCTAACTAGTTTTCTTCTGTTGAAGGCCAATTTGACCCGAAAGCTAGAGAAATAAGAAATAGTTAAAATAGACCTGGCCCTGTATTGCTGATTGATTTTTGTGAAACTCAATTTTTTAGAATTTTGAAATTGTATTTGGAAATGACTTTAAGTTAAAGAAACACAATTTTTATCAATTCATATATAACCCTATTGAAAATCTGGAGTTTTGCAGCGTTATAACAAACACGATCTTTATTACAAAGCCCAATTAAATGTTAATTAAGCAAAGCTACCATTTATTTATCGCTCTACATGGCAGAATTAATTAGAAAGGTAATTGCCTGATGAAAACTGCCATCTTGAGACTTAATTAACGATTCATCACTGAGTGTTTTGTTTACAAAATAAATTCTAATTTAGCGAGAAATTGTGAGATGAATTACAGATTAGTTACAACTAATTACATTTCCTTGTCTTGTGTATCTCCCTCACACACATGTTTTGTTTATAACTGATATGGAAAGTTGAAATCGAAATTCTTTATTAGGTTGTTTCAAAAAGTTCGTGTTTTTCTTAAAACGTTGGTTTTTTTTCTAAAGAGACAAAGGTCGCCTCTCCCGTCAAAATATACGTCAAAACCAGACGCCATCTATTGACCGTCGCCGCAAACTAGCGGCCTCAGGTCGGTGACAAAGCCACAACACCAGCTTTGGCAAACTGAAATGCGTCCACCTAGAGACCATGGTTTCGGGCTAATGGCCCTCGTCAGTCTAGGGCGAACTTTATTCCATGAGATCCACAAGGAATCAAATGGAATCTTGACAATCTGCCAAAGAGGTGTTTAGCTGGCAAATTGGCTGGGCCAATTCTATGACTAAAATATAGATGGAAATTTTGTTTTTCTTATTACTTAACGAATAATATTATTACGGCGAATAGATAATAATACATAATACAAAGACATTATACATAACGGCGAATAATATTGGTAATTCAAATTTTTTCAAGTGTTTACGAACTTCTGGGACAACCTTGTTTTGAAGGAAGCATTCGCAAATTATTTTGTTTGTCAATCAACACCTTTGAGATTAATTTGTTTCAAACGTTGTGTTCATATCTCTAGTGTAACAAGGCTGTAAACGGTTGTATCCGTCATGTTTAGAGTTTATCTTGTTGACTTTGCTTAGAATTTTAAATCAAACTGATTCCAAGAATATTAATCAAACATTATATTTATTGATTTACAAGAGAGGGAACAAAATATAAAAGGGGAAACTAATAGTAAACAAAGGAACCTTTTTCTTCTTTCGATTAGCGCCTATTTACCTGTGAGCTTACATACACTCTGTGGTAACAATTCATTAATATATATATTGTTGCACCAGGCTGTGGTTTGACAGATTCTTCAGTCTTGATTCTCTCCTCAGACGCGTCTTGTATCTTTCCAGAACGTGTCTCAACCATCCTACAAGGTTAAACCAGTCAATAATAATACAACTATATATTTAGGTAGCACCTAGAATCTCTCTTTATTTATCACATCAAAGTTTAAAGCAGGTGGGTATTTAGGGAATCAAAATACAAATGTTTTATAGTACATAATATTTTATAGTAATAATCGGTTTTATAAAAATAAATAAATATATAATTTACATTTTAAATATATTAAAAATAATATTATAAATAATTTTTAAAATACGCGCATTAATCATGATGCAACAATATACAACAAATCTATTGAAGGCTCAACTATCAGAGTTGAAACAATCATCCACATTTGTGACAATTTCGTTGTTTCAGGGGGTTAATGAATAATCATTTCGGAGATCTTCGATGATCTCTTCTTGGCTCTTCTCGAACAACTTGTGCTATCGGTAAACTTGTATTTTGAACAATTAATCATGCACAGAGGATTGATGCTTCAATAGGAATTCTCTGATGGCGGATTTACTAAGTTAAAAGCAAAATTGTATAGGCGTTACACGTTGATCCGGGTAATGATCCATCGTGTTACATTAAATCAAAACAAACTGAGACTTCGGCAGTTCGAAGACAAGCTAGGCCATTCTTTTTTTTTTGTGTTATGTGTTTTGTGTGAGGCTAACATCATGTTCCGCTTAGAGATACTGGTTAGAACACTGCAGTGTTTAGTCGCATCAGGAAAATATTGATTGCATTTGCTTATTAAACAGACCTTATCCAACATTATATATGTTTGTCCCAAAAGAATAATTCTGCTTTTATATACTACACTAAGCATTGCTAGATGTAAATATTTATATGTAATTCTACTATCCTGAAAGCTAATGTCCATATTTTGCTCAAATAACATTTCTAAGATTCCACCCTTCAGTATTGCATATAAAAGCAGAATGATTCAATACAGTATTAGAGATCTAAAGAATCGATCTGGTAGATTAAATTGGCGAAACCGCTGGGAAAGTTCACCAATGATGATCCAAGCCTTGCCAATATTTTTTCATCGCATTAAGGACAGTAGAAGTTTGATTTATATAGGATAAAGTAACATTCGCGTCTTGATGTCTTCATTTATTATAGTATACAAATTAGAAGGTAAACAAATCACAAAGTAAACAAATTACAAAGTAAACAAATTAGAAGGTATACAAATTAGAAGGTATACAAATTAGAAGGTATACAAATTACAAAGTAAACAAATTACAAAGTAAACAAATCACAAAGTAAACAAATTACAAAGTAAACAAATCACAAAGTAAACAAATTACAAAGTAAACAAATCACAAAGTAAACAAATTACAAAGTAAACAAATCACAAAGTAAACAAATTGCAAAGTAAACAAATCACAAAGTAAACAAATTACAAAGTAAACAAATCAAAAAGTAAACAAATTAGAAGGTATACAAATTAGAAGGTATACAAATTAGAAGGTATACAAATTACAAAGTAAACAAATTACAAAGTAAACAAATCACAAAGTAAACAAATTACAAAGTAAACAAATCACAAAGTAAACAAATTACAAAGTAAACAAATCACAAAGTAAACAAATTACAAAGTAAACAAATCAAAAAGTAAACAAATTAGAAGGTATACAAATTACAAGGTATACAAATTAGAAGATATATTACATATATAAATATTCTAATTGTTTGAAATTTTTACGATTACCTATTCGTATATATTAGTAAACAGTCCGCAAATAAACATCCAAATATATTTGGAAATGTTCTTTAAACAGGATTCAAAATATTGAATACCTATAATAAACTCGGCATTGAGGAATAAAAATTCAACGCGACCCTATAAATTGGAATAAAAGATAAAGTTGAAAATCTGACTAAAAAATACAAGCATGTCCCCAATTTAATAAAGATATAAATAAAATTCAAAGATTCTTTTTTGAAAGCTCGTTAAAGTATTTCTATACACATTTTGTTAACAAATAGTTAAATTCTTATTGATTTTTATTGATTTTTCTTTCATTGAACGTTCATTTTATTTGTTATGTAGGAATTTAATCTTTGTGATTTTATTTATTATATTTGAGAAATTTATAAATAAGTATTTTTGATATCAAATAAATAAAAATCATTATAAATTATTTTTAACAACATTCAAATAATAAAATATTTTACATATTTAGAGAAATGCATATATTATGCATTAAAATTTAATTACAATAATTATATATCAAAATATAATTTATTAAACCAATATTTCAGTTGGCTGAACGCCAACCTTTATCAAGGTGTTATAACATATTAACGTGTGTTCTTAAGATGTTATAAGAACACACATTAAGATGGTATAATACCTTAAGATGTTATAACATGGAATTCGTGTAATCTTTACACAAGGGGATAAGAAACAACAAATACCTTGATAAAGGTTGGCGTTCAGCCAACTGAAATATTGGTAAAATAAATGATATTTTGATCTAATATATGCCTTTTTATTTAAGGATTAATTTATGGATTTCTCCTTTTTCAAAATATATAGCTATATACCTGTTTATTCTGTATTTAAATTTTGTTAAAATAGGACATTAATATTGTAACGTGGTTAATTTATTCACATAATTTGTATTGTATTGATTCACATAGTTTTGAATTATGACATAGCTATATAAATGCTCGTAAATTCAAATTTAAGGTAGACCGTTACACAATAAAGTCCGTTCGTGTTTACCTCTCCTCGCGTTTATTTTTCAAAGCGACAATATATTTTCAATATATTTATATCATTTTTTATATATGATCAACGCGCTGTTTTGTCATCTATATATTTTAATATCATAATTTTATTATTTTAATATACGCTCACGAACAAAATTTAAGGAAGTTTCATTTTTTGATATTTTCATATTTTGTCTGTTTTTTTTAAGGAGACAGAGGCAATTTTGTTCAAACTTGGTTATCTCGTGTTTCTTCAATAAATGTCACTGTGTATCTTTCAGAGTTATACGTGCTGAAAGGTACAACATCCTTAAGTTTTGTTCACACTTGGTTATTTCGTGTGTCTTCAATAAAGGTCGCTGTAAGAGTTATTGTCTGAATCCCCATATACATGCTGAAAGGTACAACGTCCTTAAGTTTTGTTCACACTTGGTTATCTCGTGTTTCTTCAATAAATGTCACTGTGTATCTTTCAGAGTTATCGACTGAATCCCGATATACATGCTGAAAGGTACAACATCCTTAAGTTTTGTTCACACTTAGTTATTTCGTGTGTCTTCAATAAAGGTCACTGTAATACCTTTCAGAGTTATTGTCTGAATCCTGATATACATGCTGAAAGGTACAACATCCTTAAGTTTTGTTCTCACTTGGTTATTTCGTGTGTCTTCAATAAAGGTCACTATAATACCTTTCAGAGTTATTGTCTGAATCCCAATATACATGCTGAAAGGTACAACTTCCTTAAGTTTTGTTCACACTTGGTTATCTCGTGTTTCTTCAATAAAGGTCACTGTAATATCTTTCAGAGTTATTGCCTGAATCCCGATATACATGCTGAAAGGTACAACGTCCTTAAGTTTTGTTCACACTTGGTTATCTCGTGTGTCTTCAATAAAAATCACTGTAATACCTTTCAGAGTTATTGTCTGAATCCCGATATACATGCTGAAAGGTACAACTTCCTTAAGTTTTGTTCACACTTGGTTATTTCGTGTGTCTTCAATAAAAATCACTATAATGCCTTTCAGAGTTATTCTCTGAATCCTGATTATATATTTACTTGATATAATATTTAATAAGATATAAATCCTTCTACCTTGGTATCTTACAAAGCCTGAATGGCAACCTGCTTTGGCTCAAAACACAAACATCCTCGTTAAACAGAAACGAGTTGCCTTTCTAAATATTTTAATAAATAATATTTTTGAATCCAATATATATTGTCGCGGAGATAAATAAAGCAAGGGCAAATTTGGGAATAATTAATTTGTTATAAAGGTGGGTATTTAGCCTAGTGGGCATGGCATCTGCCCGGTAAGCGGAACACTGTGGGTTCGATTCCCATCCCTATACACTTTTATTTTTCCGTTTATTATTACTCTTCACAATTCATTCTTTCATACCTCATCCCTAAGGTTATAAATAATCGTTATTTCTCCTTAAATAAAATTTGATTTTTCGTTGAAAAGAAACACTTGCGGGATAATTTTCAAATGTCGTTTTACAATCACAAGCCGCATTATATTATAAAGGTGGGTATTTATCTTTTAGTTCTCCAATAAAATTATATACAAGAGGTATTTATAGAGAGAGAGATAACAACTTAACCCAAGGTAAAGATAATGAGAGTGGTCAGCCACCGTCCCGTTTTCCTTATTTGCAGATAAGATTCCGAGAACCCCTCACACCTGTCCCCCCGGAGTCCAGTGATGATTGACAGGTGTCCCATGGAACTTCTTGTGACCGGAATTGTAGAGATACTTGAAAATATGCATTTCTTTTAAATATGGTTATTGATATGTGTGGATTGCCCAATATTCAAAATCTTACCTAATAAAAATAAAAAATATTTCAAATACAGTATAAATTATATAAATCGAATGTCTTTAATTCTAAAACGTTTTTAATTCGAATTTTTATGCCTAGAATTTCCTAAAAATAGAATTCCCTTTTTTAAATCGAATTTTTGGATAATTAGACATTTATTTTAGTTCCTCGGGCTTCGAATTACCCAAGTTCGACAATAAAAAAATAGATCAAAATTAACTAAAAATCTTCACAAGGAATTAGAAATAAAGCCCTGAATAAGAATGAAATTTCTATATTTAGATTTATAAATATAGAATAGATATTTGTGTTTTCAGAGAGTAAATATTTTAGTTTAACATTTATTTTATATATATTTTGTTATTTTTATTTATTTTTATACGAAAAATTCTTTTTACACATAGTACAAATAATTTTTAAATATAAAATAGGCGTTATTGTAAATTTCAAAATATTCACACCTATATTTTACAAAAATTATTTTGTCCATAATATAAATATATATACAGTATAGCAATTTTTTTTCTCCCCATTGAATATAACAAAATATTTAATTAAAAGGCATATATTGGATCAAAAAAATTATTTATTTTACCAATATTTCAGCTGGCTGAACGCCAACCTTTATCAAAGTGTTATAACATTTTAAAGTGTGTCAACAACAAACTCAGCGCCACATAACGTCAACAGCATTAAGTTTTTAAAATATTTTGTTATATTCAATGGGGAGAAAAATTTGAAAAATAAAATTTAAAATGTTATAACACTTTGATAAAGGTTGGCGTTCAGCCAACTGAAATATTGGTAAAATAAATGATATTTTGATCCAATATATGCCTTTTTAATTAAAGATAATAATATGTAATAAAGATGTTATTAATAATATATAGGTAGCAATAATAAATTCTAAATCGTTTATTCTTCAATGAATAGAGCTTTTAGGGTTATTCTGTGAGATGACAGATAAAGAAATGGTACAAAGGCCTGGAAATAAAAGAATAAATGATAGAATTGAGTACAATACCATTGTGATTGATGCCAAGTTAGTATTTCTGAATGGTGAGATTTCTGGCCGAAGATGATTACCTTTGTAAAAAGAATGAACGCCATATATTGGTAATATTCACAATGCAAATATTCTTTGTATAGTCATCAATGGAGGAAGAAAAAGAAAGAAGAATATTTTCTTTTTATCTGTTAGTCTTAATATAAAAGGTCATGTTTATTCATATGAATCATTTAATTTGTTCTCATATATTTTAGTATGGATACATACAATGTTTATATATTATATTATTATTATTAAAAAGGCTTTTTTTATCTCTTGGATCGAAATATTCCTATATGTATATATAAGTCACTGTATGTATGTACATAGTAATCAGCGTCTGCATTTGTAGTTTTATCTTAATAGTTTTTAGCGGGAAGAAATATGTTTTTGTTTATTAGTGAACCAATCTTTCACGCCTTCTCATTAGACAAATGTGGCCATGTTTGTATATAAGAGAGGGCTAAAGGAATGCGAGTAGGCCAGTACGGTGGATTATTGTGTGGAGACGCTTAAAATGTTCTCTGTGTCCGTGTCTGATGATCTCACATACCTGTGTGACCCCGGTCCGATCCCTACCAACACTACAATAAAAGATAAGTACTGTTTTTATTTTATTTTACAAATCGTGAATTTTTGTTTACTTCCTTTTTGTTTTTGTTGTTATACTCTTAAGTATACGCTTTTCTGTGTATTAAGTTACTCTTACTTTAGGCCTTATTATATTGCATTTTCTGTGTGATAATCCGTAAAAGTAACTTTTGTCACTTCGTTTTTATTATCTGGAAGTTAGGATGCAACTCTTTGATCTTAGTAAAAAAAGGCTAAAAAAGGAATTTAGGGAGTTAGAGAAATTGACATTATCATTTTTTATGTGCCCTAACTAACAATAAATAGTTTCTGACACTTCCGCAATAATTATGGTGTTTTTATAAGTTTTTTTTATATTCAATTCCCTGAAAATTAACTTTTCATAGTTTATTACTTTCGGCGAGTTAAACAAATTTATCTATAAATCCTTCAGAGAATGTTAAAAAAGGTTTGTGTGTTATATTTTTATCTTGTTTTTTAGTAGAATTTCCTCCCTAAAATAATCTTCCATTATCCTTTCTGAATGAGCCTTCTAAAAAGTTAATAAACATGTCAAATTTAATAGTTAAAAAAAGGAAAGTTTGGCATGTAAAATCAATTTGCTTAGATTAAGTTATATTTAAGTAAAGTTATTACATAAATAGCTTTTTTTATATAATAAATGATTTTCATGTGAAATTCTAATCGAAATTTTTCTTCTTTTTTTTTAAGAATAACCGAATCAGTAAGGACTCTTTTAAAAAGTAATTTGTTATCTATTATTTATGTTGTGTGTTGTGTTCGAATATTTTTCATAAATTTATTTTTTTCTAATTTAAAATGCAATTTTGAAATAAGTTTTTTTATAGGTTTGAGATAGTAGAGATATACAGGGTGATCCAAAAGTCCCGCACTATTTTAAAAATTAATAACTCCGCGAATATTTGCGCTAGAGCAATGCGGTAAACACCATTGTATTCAGGATGCAATGGGATTTTTTATGGCAAATAATGAAAAATTCGAAATTGATTTTAGTTACAATTTTATTCGCCAGATGGCGCTCTACCAGATTCACAGATTCAGCGGCCAAATTGTTTGATAAATTGAAAAATATAACTGATCGACACTTATTTTTCCTTTTTGAATACCAGGAAAGAACCCTAATAATATCAAATAACAAATTAATAAAACACCACTTCGCCAAAAGTATGAAGAATTGGTTAACGATTTTCAAATACAATCAGAGATATGTAAAATAGGTAAATGCAAATTAAAACATGTAGCAAAAATATTTATATTTTATATGGGGTTTTGTTAAATAGATTGAATGTTTGAAAAAAACTGCTGATATCAATACACGAATTTTTGAAATGTTAATATAGTACCAAAAATTATGATGGCACTATTAATAGGATTTCTTGCTATAAGAAATGTGTAGTTTCTTGACTGATTGGCGACCCTTGACTATTTAACTGGATATTTGTCATGATCCAACAAATGAAATATAGAGGGGAGTGACAAAATATATTTGACGTACTTTATTCCAAATATCCTATGGGCTTGTCAAATGTTATCATTGTTTATTATACTGTACACAATTTTAAAAAATGTGTCCCCTCAAATAAAAATAATTTTTAAATCGACCTTTTGCGTTGGAAAACGTGGTAGTAAAATAATTTTGTATTATTTTTTTCACAAAATTTCTAAAGTTATTGGTGTACAGAAAATATTCCTTATGCTATTTCTTCTAATGAGCGAAAAGCGAAAAACTAAACATAAGGGGAAAAATTGTGTGTACCAGTGTTATTCGAGAAGTTATAACACTCTGGTTTGCACGACATAATATGTGAGCAAATGACAAACAAAATATTACTGGTCACAGAAAAAAAAAAAGAGTCAAGATGTGAGGACAGCATTTATTATCCCTATTTCCCAACACAAAGAGCTGCAAAATATTGGTAGATAATATAATACATGGCGGCTTATATAACACATGAGGTAACTGCCTTCTCTCTTGTATTAGGTCACAATCCTCGCTCAATGTGGCACCCTTCATTCTCAATCACCGCCTGCAGACGATAAATGACAGAATGGACAGCATTAAATAACATATCTGTTGAAATTGATAAAACGTGCCATCTGATAGAAGCCTTCAACATGGCCAATGTGGTAGGCCAGCATCAATAAACACACGATTTAATGTACCCCCATAAACAAAAATCGCAAAGGCGTTAAGTCTGGTGATCTTGGAGGCCACTGGTATATAAAGTGGCGACTTATCACACGATTTTCACCGAACGTATCCTTCAGCAATTGTTTGGCACCTCGGGAGATATGAGGAGGTTTCATGAATGTTATTTCGCTTAGTGCTTTTGCCCTGCAATATGGGAATACCCTTTTCTCTCAAAAGTTGAACATAACGTTCACCAGTTACAAAAACGGTTTTAAAAGTTCTTCCATTGATTTTTCAAAGAAAAATGGCCCAATAATAAAAGAAGTGAACCCACACAAAACTGTAACTCTAGTCTGGTAAAGTGGCATTTCTGTAAAAATCCTAGGGTTTTCTGTTGCCCAAATGCGGCTGTTTTGAATGTTAAATTCTCCGTTTAGAGAAAGTTGAGCATCATCTGTCCACAGAACATTCGACAGCCAGTTTTCATCAATATCAATTTGCCGGAAAACCCATGTAGCGAATTCTTGACGCATCTCAAAATCGCCAACATTCAGCTCGTGAAATCTTTGAATTTTGTATGGGTACGCACAATAGAGACATTAAGTGAAGCGTCTTCGGATATCACAATCATACTCGGCGAATTTAACGCCAAAAGTTCAATTTGGGGATCACCTGTCCAGGATAACAAAAGTCAGCAGGTTGAGGACATGCTAACCGACCTCGACCTTACACCGTTAAATAAAAGAGAGAGAACCTATCTATCCAAGTCCTCAGGCACAGAATCCGCAATAGACATCACAGCGATAAATTACAACATCGCACCCAAAACACAATGGAAAATCCCGAGAGGTGCACTCAGTGACCACAGACCAATTTTAACAACCCTAAACTTCAAAATTGAGAATGTCCATTAGAATAAAAGAACATGGAACTTTAGGAAAGCCGACTTGAAAAAAATTCACAGAAAAGCTTGAAGAACTGTGCAACGAAATATTGAATTACAGAACGCTTGACAAAAACTTGGAAAAATTCTCTTCGAACATTTCAAAAGCTGCAAAAGCATCGATACCTAGAGGTAGACGTAAAGACCTGTGGATACCTTACTGGAAGGACCACAACATCGAGGCAATGATTGCAGAGAGAGAGACAATATCAATGAACTTCTTAAAAAATAAAACAGAAAGGAACTCATTGAAATTAGTCACAAAATAGAACAAGAAATTTGGATATGCAAACAAGAAAAATGGCAGAATTCTGCGAAAAAATGGATCCAAGAATGGACAGCCAACACTGGAATATGATTAGAGTGTTAGAGAACAATCAAAACCAACACCAATCCTCCAATACTCTAACCGATATGAATAGAACAGCGAGAACAAACAGATGGCTGACATAATTGCTGAATATCTTTCAAGCACTTCCATATTCAACTATACGAATGAAGACAGAACTCTAAAAATAATATAAACCAGTTAGTTAAACAAGCAAGAAACTTCCATCAACAAGATATTTTCTTGAGAGACTTTACACTGAATGAGCTAAACTCATCAATAGTAAAGTTAAATCAAGAGGTCACCAAGAGATAATCTAATCTTTGGTCAAATGATTAAACACTTTGAAGACAAAGCTAATAATCAACTCCTACGAATACTGAACATTTCATGGCAAACTGGTAAACTACCAAAGAATTGGAATATATCAATTATAGTGCCAATACTGAAGCCAAACAAAGATGCCAAGGAATACAAGAACTATCGGCCAATTTCTCTCACCAGCATACTTTGTAAAATACCAGAACGAATTATCCACCCTAGGCTCATAGTCTGGCTCACTAAAAATAATAATATAAACCTCTACCAAACTGCCTATAGATCCCAGCACTCTACGACTGATCAACTGTTCTACTTCTGTCAATCAATAATAGATTCTTTCCAGGAAAGACCGCCAAAGAAGACCACGGCTATATTCCTTGATATGACCTCAGCTTTTGATCGAGTGTGGAGGGAGAAATTACGTGAAAGGCTGCACAATATCGGAGTAAGAAGAAAACCTTAATCTGGATTTCAAATTTCTTTAGGGGAAGAAGGTTAAAGGTTCGGGTCAATGGAGAATTTTCCAAGGAAGGAAGAACATGGGCTGGTGTAACTCAGGGATCTGTGCTCAGTCCTCTACTCTATCTGCTATATATTAACGACATCCATCCTTACCTCACTGAAGACACAAAGGTTGACTCTTATGCAGATGATATAGTCATATATATATATATATATTTTTGCTTATCCCTAGTACACGTGGTACAGGCCATGATAATCATGGTGGGTAGTTAGCGACTGCTTTTTTTTACTGTAAGCGCACCACATGTCTACACATGTGAAAGCAGATCGACTTTGCACTTACAAATGTGCCAGAGCCCCGTTTGGTTACTTGCACTCGCTGGTGGGGTTGGACTTTTGCAAGAATCGGGGGGCCATTGGAGCATTTTTTTTTTTTTTTAACAGAAAAAAGTGTCCAATGCGGGGATCGAACCCGGGTCGTAGTGGTCGTAAACCAAACGGTTTAACCAGCCTTCCACCGACCCCCCATATATAGCCATATGGCACACAAGTAGCAGCATAGAAAAATCGTAAAAAATACTGAACACATCAATGAGAGGACTGGAGAAGTGGGCAATGGAACTCCAAATGACCATAAACCCAATAAAACCAAACCTATGCGTCTTCTCCACTGACAGAGAAAAAAGGCTTAAATATAACCCCAAAATGAGCATAAACAACCAATTAATTGATAAAATAGAAATCCAAAATACCTAGGTGTGATACTGCAGTCCTGGATCTTTCCAGTTGGTCTCGAGGACCACGCCATCACCATCTCCTAAGCGGCGAAGTACGCGATCTACGTATTCATCGTAGATCGCAAAATGCGTGGTATCGCTGGAGACCCACTGGCGATTCTCCACCAAACTCTGCAGCGCTGGCAGAGGCGCCATATTTATTGTACATAGTGAATATAATGCATATTTTCTTTTTTTAATAGTGCGGACTGTGCATGTATTGACAAGATGTCAACAAAATTATTTTAATTATTATTGATGAGGAATTGGAATTTTCAGAACACTTAATTAGCACCTCAAATAGAGCTATCAGAAAACTAAACATTCTGAGAAGGCTATGTGGAACAAATTGGGGAGCAAAACCCAGAATTCTCAGAACAACATATACCACCTTATTAAGGCCGATAATGGAATATGCAACACCCGTCTGGGCTCCCTCAAGCTCATCACTAAAAGTAAGACTAGACAGTGTTCAAGCAAAAGCGGCCTAAATAATCACTGGTGCTGTTTCATCCACCAACAATGAGAAAATCCAGAGAGAATGTGTTCTAGACCTACTCGCTCGAAAGCAGAAGACAAAATAAAAACAACTTGGATCGGCACTTCGGAAACGAGGTACCAGAGGACGAGATCTCTCTGACCACTTTTGGTTTGGTGGATCCGCCCTTTTCTGAGAATGAGGTGAAACTGACGGCTTTCAAGTTCGGGAAAAGGAAATCTCATGGTCCCGAAGGGATCGATAACACGGTCGTGAAAGCCCTGGTAAGGATGCACCCATCGCTTCTTTCCAGGTTATTCAATAGGTGCCTGGACACTGGTACATTTCCTGAGGCATGGAAGGTTGCCCGAGTAGTGCTTCTCGAAAAGTCTGGTAGAAAGGGTAATTCTCCTAATGATTATCGTCCGCTTTCTTTACTAGTGTGTCTAGGTATGGTCCTGGATAGCCTACTAGCTTAGCGACTGAAGCACTGGCTAGAGAGTAATGAGCTCCTTTCCTCTTTCCAACATGGTTTAGGGAATGTAAGTCCACAACCACAACTCTGAACGAGGTGTTAGAGGGGGTTGAGATGGGCTTAAATAAGGGTGCTTGGGTTCTTTTCGGGGCCCTGGACATTGATGGCGTGTTCAACTCCATGAGCTGGAACAAGCTGATGAGAAATTTGATGGACATGGGTGGTCCTGATAATTTTTGCAGCTTGGTTCGTGACTTCCTGAGGGATAGACGGATTAGCCTCAGTTTTGGTGGGCGGAAGTTGGAAAGAAACTGTGCTAGGGGTTGCCCCCAGGGCTCTTGCTGCGGACCTATTCTGTGGAATATCCTGGTAAACACCGTTTTCCAGGAGGAGCTCCCTGAGGGAGCCAGGCTGGTTCTCTATGCTGACGACCAGTTCCTCATCATTGAGGCTGCTTCGAGAGCGAAGGCTGAGAAGTGTGTTGAAACCTCTCTCCAAATTCTCTCGATCTGGGCCTATGACTCTGGCCTTAAGTTCAATGTCTCCAAAACTAAAGCCCTCAGCTTTAAGCCTAGAGACATAAGAACTAAAAGGAAAGGGATCAAATGGGAACACAAGCCGGCTATCCGGATGGAAAGACGGAGGGTAGCGTTGGTCAATAGGATGACCATCCTGGGGGTGGTCATTGATGACAAGATGGGTTGGCAATACCAGGCGGAGGAGATGGTGGCGAGAGGCAGGGAGGCGTTGTGCAGGCCTGTCCTGGTTGGCTCTCAACAGGGGGGGGAGAAGGAGGGTACTATTTTTAGGAACCTCTGCCTCTCCTGTGTCGAGCCAATCTTAATATATGCTTCCGGGGCTTGGTGGCGCCGAAACAGGGATCAGAAGGTGGCAACAACTCTAGAGAGAGTGCAGAGGACAGCGGCACTCAGAATCACAGGGGGATATCGCACTACCAGCAGTGAGGCCTTTTTGGTCCTCGCTGGGCTTATTCCCCTGGGATTCAAACTAGAGGAGGAGACCATCAGGCAAAAGATCTGGGAGAACAGGGAAGATGCCCTGGGACTTGAAGCGTGGGCCCTGGAATCGAAGAGGGACCCAAGGAAGCCTCCGCAGTGGTTGCCAAAGTGGAATTGGAGTCCTGGAGGGCCGACAGGGATTGGCACGAAGGTTTTCACTGATGGTATTAAGTCTGGAACCAATACTGGAGCTGGGGTAGTGATATTCACTAATGGAGAGCTGATCTTCCAAGAAAGTTTAACACTCAGAGTGGACGAATTGGTCTTTTCAGCCGAGCTGGTTGCGATCAGGGTAGCCCTCAGAGTGTGTGCCGAGAAGAACTTCAGCCCGGACCGCCTCTATTCAGATTGTATGTCGGCCCTCGTCGCCATCAATCTGGAGAAAGGGCAACTCGCGCATCAAATAATCCAGGAGCTGGAGATGATGACGCGGGCTCCGGAGCTCCCTTGGTTTAGGAGACACAGCCTCATCGAAGGTAATGAGTTCGCAGACAGGATCGCTAAGGCAGGATGCTTTAGAGGTAGATCACTGAGGACCCCAGTGACCAAGAAAGAAGTTTATAGGAGGATTAGGGGGCACGTCCAGGACTTATGGTTGGACAGATGGAGGAACAGTGTGAAGGGGAGAGAGGTATTCAAATGGGTAACAACACCCAAGTACCTCTGTAAGGTAATGTCCCACAAACTCATTAGGGTAGTTCGGGACATGGGCTCTTCCCCAAGTCTCCACAGATTTAAAATTAAGAGAAACCCTGATTGCGTCTATGGGGAAAGGGATATGAATGCACGCCACTACGTCTTGGATTGTCCAAGGGTAGTGGGTGTGCAGGAAGAGAGAAGGAGGGCGAGGGGCGCGATAGAGAGTAAGCTGCTGAGAAACCACAGCAAGCTTCTTGAGAAAGCCCACGACGTGGCAGCTGAGCTTTTCCTCAGTTGTGAGTGAACAGAGTCGACCGGGGGTTGCCTCCCCGCGGTCCCTGCTGGACACAGTAGATAGTTTCCTATTTTGCTGTGATTAAAGGCCACCGGTATAGAAATCCTTCCAGACACGTTGTCTGGGAGGTGGTGTTTCCAGGTACAATGTCAAAGCACTAGCTTGGATACCGTTACTCGGCTTATGAGTTGAACAGAATAGCAGCGAAGGGCATGCTTCGCATGCCGGCTTGTGGACCGAAAGGTCTGGGTGGTCATCTGCTTCTAGGGTGTACCAGCTGTGCTTAGGTGGGATCCTCCAGTTCTTGTTTATTTTGGCTACTGTTTCTATTTCTTTAAAAGTAAGTTTATTTTTCTGTGGCAAGGGTTCTTTTGTGCCTTTTTTCGCTAGCACATCAGCAGCTTCATTGCCTTCAATTCCAACATGTGAGGGTATCCATTGAAGGTGAATTTTGAGGTTTTTGAGAGTTTTTGGAGATAGCCAATTATGTTCCTGCTTACTTTGTCTCTAAGTTCCCCTGTGTGACTCAAGTGTTGTATGGCACTTCTACTATCAGTAAGAATCCAGATATCTTGATAATTAGTATTTCTGATGGATTCTAAGGCTTCATAAATGGCTATAAGTTCTGATCTGAAGACTGAGCAAAAATCTGGGTTTCTTCTGTTCATTTTCTCAATGCCATTTGTTTTTTTTTTTTTGATGAGACAGCCACTGCCAGTGTGTCCTAGCTCGTCTCTGCTACCATAGGTATAAATAGTTATTGTATTTTTAGGAAATTTATTAATTATTTCTAATGATAATTGTTTTAAGTATTCTGGATTTTGGTATTGTTTGTTGGTGGTTCATTTAAAGAGGCATTAAAAATAACATTTTGTAGTGGTTCGCATGGAGAAATTTTTTCTGCTAAATAATTTTTTTCTACTTTATATTTTAAAAATCCATTTCTTTTGGCCAGGTGGAGAGGGCCTTCTTTTTTTTGAGTCTTATATTGGGTTCCCAATTAAGTATGTAATTGAAAGTTCTGTGTTTGTTTTCATAACTCTTGATTTTGTTTATATATTTTGGCAGATTGTAGCTTATTCTATCCTTTAAGGGCATAATGTCTGACTCGTAAAGTACAATATTATCAGGGCAGGTATTTCGAAGACCTGTAATAATTCTAGTTGCATTTAGTTGTATCCTTTCCAGTGTTTTTAGATTTGTTTCAGATGCTGTACCATAGATTTGATATCCATATTCCAAGATAGGTCTCATTAGAGTTGTGTAAGTTAATTTTAGTGTTGTTGCTTCAGCTCCCCACTCTTCCTGAAATATATTTCAAGATTTTTAGTCGGTCTCTTCCTTTTTTAACAACTCCTTCAATATGTTTACTGGAGTTAATTTCTGGATCCAGGGTGTAGCCGAGATATTTAGGATGTTTATTATATTGCAATTGTTGTTCTTTCAGAATAATATTTGGTCTTATTTTGTATAGTTTCTTATCGGTAGTAAAAAGACAGGTTTCAGATTTTTGGGGGTTAAATTCTAATTTATGTTTATTAGCAAATTTTCTAGGTGGAGAAGAGTCTTGTTCAAATCTCTTTCAGCTTTTTTCCAGTTAGTGTTACTGCTCCATAGAATAATGTCATCTGCGAAAAGTCCAATATTGGTTTTATGTGAAAAATTTTCTTCTATGCCTGCAATAAATAGGGTGAAGAGAGTTGGGCTAAGGACTGATCCTTGTGGTAATCCTTGGTACAATTTGAAGGTTTTAGATAGAGTGCCATTATATTTGACCCAGATGTATATATTTTTAAGGGAATCATTTATCCAAGTTATAGCTTTTCCATCAATTTTGAAATGTTTGTATAATTTTGTAATTAACTTGTTTTTCCATACCTTATGGTGTGGCTATGGTGTGGCTAGTTGGTTTTTTGTTTTGTGCATCTTTTACCTTTTGTGTGAAAAATAAGAGTTGGTCTATTGTCCCATGTCCTTTCCTAAATCCATATTGTTCTTCTGGTAAGAGATTTCTTGTGTCGAGGTGGTAGGTGAGTCGTCTGAGTATAATTTTTCCATTAATTTGCAGCAAATATTTGTGAGGGAGATAGGTCGGTAGTTTTTTGGGTCATCAGCAGAGTTGTGAAGTTTTTTAATGGGAATTATTGTTGCATTTTTACAGTCTTGAGGCAATTTTCCAGTTTTCCAGGAGTTATTGAAAATATTAATAAGTCTTTCTTTGCCAATTTTGCCCAAGTTTGATATCATTCGGCCATGGATTCCATCTGGTCCAGGAGTCTTGTTTAGGTCAGTGTTTTCTAATGCATAAGCTAGCTCTTTCATATTGATTTTTTTCATGGAAAATATTATGAGTGCTGGTGACATTTTTACAGTCATGAATAATCTTTCGGGCCTTTTTTCAACCTTGATTTTACTACTTATTTGATATGAATTACCTAAAGGATTGGCAGCAATTTTGTCATTAGTTGCTGGTGTACCATCTGTATTCTTAATCATATTTGCGTTTTCAGTTTGTGGCTGGAATCTGTCAATTTGTTTTGCCAAATTCCAAAGTTTTGTATTAGGGTTTCTTGGGTTCAGGTTTTCACAGGTTTGTTTCCATTTTTCCCTTTTCACATTTACGTATAATCTTTTTATTTTTGCAATCACAATGTTCAGTTTCTACAATTTGTTTGGTTTTGGGTGCACTTTTTTGTAGTTCATTTCTTTTAGTTATAAGTGTTTGAATATTTTTTGCCTGGTGTGTATAATTTGGAATCCATTTCTTAATATTACCTCTTGGTATTGAAACTTTGGCTGCTTTAATAATGGTGTTTTCGAAAGATATCATATTAGCCTTTTTGAAGTTCCAGAATTTTTCTTAATTGAGCTAGTTTTGGTCTTGGTGCTAATTTCTATCAAATTGGGAAAATGATCACTTCCAAAGCTTTTTAATATTTGCTATTTGCATTTGTGGAAAATGTCAGGATAGTAAAAACTTATATCAAGGGCTTATGCAGTATTATAGCTTGTAGGAATGATGGGTAGGATTCCCATCATTTAAGCACATGAAGGCATTGTCGTCAAATATGTTTGATAGTATTTTGACTCTTGGGTTTGACGTAGAACATCCCCATAGTTGATGTTTGCCATTAAGGTCACCTACAATAATAGTGTTGTCTGTAAGAAATTGAGCCATTGTTCCATCGTCAATAAATGTATTGTTTGGAGGGTGATACATATTGTATATGTTGATGGCTTTGTTTTGATTGAGGTAGACTTTGATACCTTGGGCTTCGAGGTCTAATGTGTTTAGAATATTAATGGCTAGGTCCTCATAGTACAAATTCTTGATTAAAAATGCTAGGCCACGCCCTTTAACAGCATATACAGATGGATCTTCAGACCTTACCCTGAGTAATGGAGAGGCCGGAATTAACATAATACTGCAAGATGGAACGCACATCAAAATCAAAGAATTAGCAGGACAGATTTCGTCAAACTTCACTTGTGACTGACAGCTATCTGGAAAGCCCTTGATGTATGCCTTAACCAACCATCCCTGCATCAAGCAGAAGGAATTTTAATATACAGCGACTCCATATACGCTCTAGAAGCAATTCAGAGGGCAATACTAAAATCACACAGAAAATACACTCGTTACTTACCCAACTGGAACCATTGGAGAATTACTGCATTCTACATTGGATCCCTGCCCATGCTGGGATCGGGGGTAATGAAATGGCATTTGAATTGGCAAAGGAAGCCAGAAAGTTGAGCCAAAGGAAAGAACAAATGTCATTATTTGACGCTGATTCTTTGTCAAAATACAAGATAATTAAACCAAAAAAAAAAAAAAGAAAAGATCAAAATGCGAAATAAACTCTGAGAGAAAAATGTCAAAAACTATAACAAGACTTAGAACAAAACACTATAAAGGAATGACAATACATCCAGATGGCACAAGAACCTATAGGGCATGCAACAATTGTCCTGGTGTGGAACTTACACCTACCCACATATTCTCATAGCCAGCAATGGCCGCAGCCTTGCAGAAAATTGACATAGACCCAGAGCAGCAGCTTTACACACCCAAGATAGTGGACATTGCTGCTGCTGTGATGGAGATGCATGGATACATCTAAGGCTCTTTATTGGACACGACAACAACAACGGCATTCCAGAGTAAAATAAATTATCAGAGATAGATACATATTTTTCAAATGAATTAAAATAAATATAATCGATACTGAGTGAGAGTTGAATTAAAAATATTAGAAATTTATTATCTTCGGAAACAAACCGTATCTAAAATATCAATTTTCTTTTTGCTACATGTTTTTATTTGCATTTACCTATTTTACATATCTCTGATTGTATTTGAAAATCGTTAACCAATTCTTCATACTTTTGGCGAAGTGGTGTTTTATTAATTTGTTATTTTATATTATAAGGGTTCTTTCCTGGTATTCAAAAAAGAAAAATACGTGTCGATCAGTTATATTTTTCAATTTATCAAACAATTTGGCCGCTGAATCTCTGATTCTGGTAGAGCGCCATCTGGCGAATAAAATTGTAACTAAAATCAATTTCGAATTTTTCATTATTTGCCATAAAAAATCCCATTGCATCCTGAACACAATGGTGTTTACCGCATTGCTCTAGCGCAAATATTCGCGGAGTTATTAATTTTTAAAGTTGTGCGGGACTTTTGGATCACCCTGTATATTATTAAAATTCTCTGCATTAACTACCTTGCCATTTCTTCTATCTGCTTATGTTGTTGCTTATTTGTTTAATGTATATATTTATTTAATGCTCTTTTTCTTAATTGTTTATTTTCTTTTTGACAATTCTGTTACCTACTCTACTACAATATGAATTATTGTAAATAGTATTACGCGTAATTATCAATATCGGATATAACGTGTCTTGTTTGCAACTGGTCTTCCTTCTTCTTCTTTCTTATTTCCACACTGGGTGAAGTAGAATGCGTCTGCCTTTGTCATTAAGACTGGAAGCACTACTCAGTGGCAGGCCGACTTAGCTCCAAAATAAATGGCCGCCTCTGACATGAGGAACAGACGCCATGTGCAGCTGCTCCTTACATGGAGTACAAACGCTGCTCATCTTGTATCCCTGGATTAGGAGCCCTTATAGGGTACTATCAGCCGGGCCAGCTGAGCCCAGGTTTTTTAGTGAGCTTGTTACTGCTCCCCTTCCTCCTTTTTCATCCGGGCTTGGGACCGGCAAAGGCGGAGTTTAGGAGTAATATAATATATTAAAATTGGAAAAAAATATTTGATGCATTTTTTATTTTATTATAGGAAATTCCCCCTTTTTTCCCCTTTCACTAAATTGTGATGTTAATGTATTTAAACCTATTCCACACATAAACAAATGGAAAAATGTAAATATATAATAGTGGTACCTTTTCCTTTTGAAAGTTCATTAAAACAATGCATTTAGTTTATATCTTCTGTGAAAAAAACCTTAATGGTGGTGATAAGGAATAGAAGCAACAGTTTTAGAAAATTCATACAAACTTTACCGATTTCCATTGTAGTATCATAGTAAATAACTACAAACACGATTCGCCTAAAATAACTAGTTTATTAAAATCTGGTTCAAATTCACATTAATAGGTACCGCTCAGCAAGAGCAACCTAGTTCATGATAATTGAAACAATGAATAATATGTGAAGGTTATTCACATATTAAACAAAATTTTAACGCGGGATTCAATCCCGGTTCATGACTGTCGGGAATCGAGCGTGTGACCCTCTCATCCACCAACTTTTTTTTTTTGTTTATTAAAAGTTCCAAAATTACTCTATTAGGTGCCGTTCAAAAAGAGCAACCTAGATCATTATATTTACAATATACTGAGGGAAGTTTATTAAAGAGAAAATATGGTTTTACGGGCTACTAACCAAAAGTTATGATTTTTGAGCCCAAGCGCGATGTCAGGTGGCAAGGGACCCTAGGATCTGGCGGCAGGAGATGTGTCACAGGGGTAGTGGAAACTTTGGGCAAGCAGGGGAACAGCGCCAAGGTGCAGTGAGGCAGGAGCATTGAATTGGCCAGGAATCCAGTAGTAGTGGCAGATGGAATTGGAGGCAGAAGGTCCTTGAAGCCTAGAACTTGAGGGCCCTAGACTTCAGGATGGGGCAGCTTGAGGCTCTCGCCTCGTGCTTGTCAGGAAGGCCCTTGGAGCAGCAGTTGGCACATTTGGAGGTGCGCTGGTCAGAAATGGATGGGCAGGCGCGGCCTTCATGGCCGTCTTGACCGCAGTGGAAGCACTTAGGAGCTCTGGAGCATTGGGCAGAGTTGTGGCCGAAGCCACAACAGCGGAAGCAGACGCGGGCGCGGATAGACTACTCGAAGTTGAGGATTACTCCATCAACCACGATTCTCCCGCGAACACCCAGGGCTCTAAAGGTCTTGAGGTCCACCTCGATGAAGGCGGTGCAGGTCCCGCTTCTGGGTGCAGAACGGTGCGCCACGCGCACCACCTTGTCCCCAGGAAGTTTTCTAACAGCAGCGGTTTCCAGGAAGGTCTCCTCAATTGTGGAGTTGGATGTCTCCTCATCCACTTTGAAGAGGCAGATCCGTGGCAGGATCTCCTTCTGCTGGCGGACCTTCATTCCATTCAACTTGCTGGCCAGGGAGGTTGTCACCTCAGGGATGGTGTCAGGGTTACTGGAGTGGAGGACCAGCTTCCCCTTGGTGTGCAGGGAGGCCCAAACGCCTTGGGGGAGAGTGTGGGCAGCGCGGACAGCTTTTAGCATCTCCCTTGGGTCAGCCTGTGGGTCATCAGAGATGACCACTGTGTGGGCCGCCGATTTTTCTCCATGGAGGATCACTTGGGCGGCCGCAGGCTTGGATACGCGGGAAGGCGCAGGTTTTGAAGGACCATTCAGGTTTGTCCTCTTTGCAGGCGGGTTGGGAGCCTCAGACTGCTTCCTTTTGGTTGGAGCAGGAGCAGGCAAGGTGGAGGCAGGCTTCTTGGCAGAGAGAGCAGCAGGAGCAGGAGTGGCGGGCTTGATTGGGTCAGTCTGGGAGCTGGTTTCCTTGCAGGAAGGAGCAGGGCAGGTTTGAGTGCCGCGGCAAGCAGTCTTGGGCTTGTTGGCCTCCTCAATTTCGCCCAACTCTGCGAAGGACTCGAGGGTGTCAGTGAGGTTCTCTACTTCGGTAGCGAGGGCCTTGATCATTTCAGTCCGCGAGGCGATGTAGCGGATCAGGTCCTCGTGCAGGGATTTCAGGGCAGGATGGCCAATGGAGCTCAGGATGCTGCAGTTGCGTGAGATCACCATCTCATCTTCCCTCTCCAGGTCGGCGACGTTCACGATGGGCTTGCAGGCCTTCTTTTTCTTCTTGGCAGAAGTTTATTAAATGTTAGTTGAGAATCCGGGCTAATTGGCCACAAAAAAATGGGTCTTCTAGCCCTACTATGGCTGCAGATCGCGAACTGGTGGAAGGGAGCCTAGGATCTGGCAGTGGAGATGTCATCGCAGGGGGGGGGGAGAAAGCTGGAGAGGTCAGGGAAACAGCGCCTTGATGGGTGAGAAGCCAGGATGGAGGACAGTTGGGGAGGCAGGAGGTCCTGGAAGCCTAGAACTTGAGGGCTCTAAGCTTCAAGGTGGGGCAGCTTGAGGCTCTCGCCTCGTGCTTGTCTGAGAGGCCCTGGGCACAGCAGTTGGCGCACTTGGAAGTGCGCCGGTCGGCAGCGGAGGGACAGGAACGACCATCATGGCCGCCTTCACCGCAGTGGAAGCATTTGGGGTCTCTGGTGCATTGGGCGGAGTTGTGGCCGAAGCCACAACAGCGGAAGCAGATCCGTGCGCGGATGGACTCCTCGAAGTTGAGGATCACTCCATCCACCACGATCCTTCCACGACTGCCCAGAGCTCTGAAGGTCGTGAGGTCCACCTCGATGAAGGCGGTGCAGGTCCCGTTTCTGGGTGCGGAGCGGTGCGCCACGCGCACCACCTTGTCCCCAGGGAGTTGGCTGACAGCAGGGGTTTCCAGCAGCGTCTCTTCAATGGTGGAGTTGGAAGTCTCCTCATCCACTTTGAAGAGGCAGATGCGAGGCAGGATCACCTTCTGTTGGCGGACCTTCATGCCATCCAGCTTGTTGGCCAGGGAGGTGGTGACAGCTGGGATGGTATCGGGGTTGCTGGAGTGGAGGACAAGCTTCCCTTTGGTTCTCAGGGAGGCCCAAACGCCTTGGGGTAGAGTGTGGGCAGCGCGGACAGCTTGGCTCTTGGGTCGGCCTGTGGGTCATCAGAGATGACCACTGTGTGGGCCGCCGATTTTCCCCCGTGGAGGACCACTTGGGCGGCCGCAGGCTTGGGGACGCGGGAGGGCGCAGGTTTTGCGGGACCTTTCAAGTTGGTCCTCTTTGCGGGCGGGTAGGGAGACTCCGGGTGCTTCCTCTTGGTTGGAGCGGGAGTGGCGGGCTTGGTGGGGTCAGTCTGGGAGCTGGTTTCCTTCAAGCAGGGAGCAGGGCTTGTTTGGGTGCTGTGGCAGTCAGTCTGGGGCTTGTTGGCATCTTCATCCAGCTCCTTAAAGGACGCGAGGATGCCAGAGAGGCTCTACCTCAGCAAGGAGGGCATTGATCTGCCCGGACCACAACCTGATGAAGCTGGTCATGGTAGAGTACAGTTCTATCAGGGTTCCAGGACCAGAGGACGTCATGGAAGCCCTGAAGGGATTCAGCGCCTCCTCGTTCTCCTGATGCAGTTGGGCGAGGGTCACAATGGGCTTCGCGGCATTCTCGGCGTTCTCGGCCTCCTTCTTCTTCTTCCTAGAGGGAGCCATGGCAGGAGCAGGAGAGCAAAGATGTGCACAGGTAGAGAGCTAGCTGCGAACTCGAAAACGAATGATGATAAAAGTTTATTAAAATATTATAGTCAAAGTAAACATATTATTTTGTAATATACGGAAGTGGTAGTTAACAGAAAAATTAATTAAATTAAGAACTAAATATAGATTTAAGAATAGAAAAATGTATATATAAATATAAACATAAAAAGGGTTGGGAATAAATAAGCATAATATCCAATTAGCTAAGGTTTGTCTTAACAGTGCCATCTATGTACAGTTTTTGAAACTATTTATCCTACACCATCATGTTTGAATTCACTGAAAGTTATTTTAAATTCTTAACTACTCTGCAAGTATTTCTTTTCTAATTTATTATAAATGACAATATCTCGAGTTTAAGATTTTTTTTTCTACTGGTATTTCTTTGAAAAATATGGGTCTGATTATCTTGAGACTAATCGGGCGTATAAGGGTTGTGTACATACAAATATTTCATAGGAATATAAAATTTAAAAAGGAAAGATTATTTTTAGAGGGATGGGTATCACGAGAATTTGGGACAAGAACTATAAATACATTTGAAGATATTCCGCAACAATGGGCTTCATTTTTAAATTTAAAAAGTAGCTAAAAGCTAGATAAAAATTGGACATAAATTAGAAAAGTTAGACATAAGTTAGAAATTTAAAAAATGATATGTAATCTTTGTGATTATTATATTAGTTTATTTATTTATTTTTGTAAGCAGGTGTGTAGTATATTTGCATGTTTGCTCTTTGCATATTTGCTCGTGGCATGTTTGGCACGATTTGCATAGTTGCTATAACCTATTTGTGCCAGTCCAGCCAGAGGAGAATAGGGATAGTCTTGTTATCTAGAACGAATTTTGCTTATATAGTTTTATCCGGACAAATAAAGAGAATTTGTATAAAACATGGTGGCAGCGGTGACTGGATAAAATACGAACCCGTATATTGCAAAGTAGCGTTTTGGTGTACCTTGGAAGATAATTCAACATGGCTCTGATTCAACCTCCAGAAACTTTCGACTTCTAGACTCCCACCGAATGGCCAAAATGGAGGAAGTGATTCGAACGATACCTCGTGGTCAGTGGAATGAAGAAGAAAGAGGAGGCGTACAAGATCGATTTGCTGATGTACTTGATAGGAGACCGCGCGGATGATATATTCAGGACCTTTAGGTTCGAAAAGGAGGAAGAGGCAACGAAATTTGATTCCGTCCTCAAGGCGTTCGACAGCCACTTCTGTGTAGGAAAGAATATTATCTACGAACGTGCGAAATTTAACTCAAGAGTACAAGAGGATCGAGAGCCAGTGGACGAATTTATCACTTCATTGTACAAATTGGCTGATAGTTGCGAATTCGAGAGTCTTCATGAGCAGTTGATCCGTGACCGAATAGTGGTTGGAGTGAGGGACAAGGCGTTATCTGAAAGAATGCAGTTGGACAGCGAACTGACTTTGGAAAAGGCTGTGAAAATGGTTCGGCAGCAAGAAGCCGTTCGACAGCAGCAAGTCGACCTGCAGCGTCCCTCAACAAGCCAAATGGTCAACCAGGTGAGGTTCAACTCGAGAAAACTTTCACCGAAGCAACAACAGCATCCTTCGGGGAAGAAGGAAAAGTCAGCCAAAACAAGAACAAGATGTCCAAAGTGCGGAGGTTTCACCCACAGGGAAGGACAGGCTTGCCGTGCTGAAGGAAAAAGATGCAACCTGTGTTCGAAAACTGGCCATTTTGCAAATAGCTGCCCAGATAAGCAGGCGAAGACGGCGAAAGTCAAAGCTGTTTCTGAACTGGATGAAGAAATTGGTTTTCTCCTGGGTGTCTCAGCTGTAGAGGATTCATCTAATCTCGATGATGATGAAGGCGAGTGCAGGAGGCGATGGACAGCAGAAATCCAGGTGAACGGGAAACAGGTGAAGTTCAAGCTCGACTCCCAGTCGGATGTTACATGTGTTCCTCTGTGTCTCTTCAAGACGATAATGGGACAGCAACGACTGGTAGAGAGTAACATCAACCTTAGAGCTGCTGAATTTTCCGAACTTCAGACTGTGGGTATGTTTGTGTCAACGCTGCGAAATGGCAGTTATGAAATCAAGGAGAGGATTTATGTCATTCGTCGTTTGAGTGAACCTCTTCTGAGTCGCCGGGCATGTGAGCTCTTGAACCTGGCGAGGCGAATTGAAGTGGTTGCGACGAAAATTGACCCGATCAAGGAATTTCCCGAAGTATTTGAAGGACTGGGACAGATCGGAGGCCCTTACGAAATAAAATTGAAACCTGGAGCAAACCCATGTGCTGTGCATGCTCCTCGACGGGTACCAAATTTCGCAGGGCAGTACGGATTCACACATGTTGCTTCAAGTCCTAGATTCCCGCAGAGCAATGGGATGGCAGAAGCAGGTGTGAAAATTGCTAAGTTGTTCCTCAAGAAAAATCAAGACCCATCGCTTGGACTCCTGGAGTGTCGATCGACCCCTTTGGAGAACGGTTGCAGCCCTGCTGAGCTTCTCATGGGACGTAAACTCCGAACGACCTTGCCAATTGCACCAGAGAATCTTAATCCAAGGTTGGTGGACTCTCAGACCCTGAAAAGAAAGGAGGAGAGGAGGAGAAGGGATATGAAATCCAGATATGATCGACGCTGCGGAGCTAGGGACATGGAGGAACTGGTTAAAAATGAAAAGACCCCAGCTGTGGATTATCCCTCTGGCGACTCAGATGACGGCCAGATAAGAACACAGGGTGGACGAATTGTTAAACCCGTGGATCGCCTTCATTGTTGATTATAATGTGCATTTAAAGTTTGTAATGTATATATATATATTTCAGATCTTAAAAAGGGGGATGTAAGCAGGTGTGTAGTATATTTGCATGTTTGCTCTTTGCATATTTGCTCGTGGCATGTTTGACACGATTTGCATAGTTGCTATAACCTATTTGTGCCAGCTATATATAGAGCGTGTGTGCCAGTCCAGCCAGAGGAGAATAGGGATAGTCTTGTTACCTAAAACGACTTTTGCTTATATAGTTTTATCCGGACAAATAAAGAGCATTTGTATAAAACAATTTTGATTATAATTTTATTATTATATATTTTTTATTTTCAAGATTATAGTCTTTGACGATTTTAAAATTTGTTTTTAACTCGCGCTTTAGATGTTATACTAAATTCGAAAAATCACGTGAGAACGCTCTTGCAACCTCAGAACAATTTTTAACGCCTTGCCAAATGCTTTATTTTTATATACCTCCCCTGTCGAAACGTTGAGAAAATAAAAAAACTCGAACTGGCCGAAGTGTCTGTTTTTCATAGAAATATTTTAAATGTACAAGTATGTACTTGTAATTATTTGTAAGAAATACCCGTAGAAAAGTTCTTAAACTTGAAATATTGTCAATTATAATAAATTATAAAAAAAAACACCTTTTAGTAGTTAATTAAGTATTTATAAAATGAAAGGATTTGAGCACGAATGTTCCTTTTTTTTTTTATGTTTTTTACGTACCATACAAACTTCTACTCTCCTTATTGCGATAAAAAAAATATTGGGAGGGCTTGGCTCATCAGTGGTGAACCTTCCCAGCGGTTTCGCCAATTTAACCCACCATACCGCTTCATATAGCTCTAATACTGTATTGGAAGATTCTGCTTATATACGCTGCACTGAAGGGTGGAATCTCAGAATTTGTTTCTAAAGAAAACTATGGACATAAGCTTATAGGACATTAGAATTACATATATATCGAGCAGGGCTCTTCAGCTTGTTCGTGTTCGAATCTCTTCATTTTATATACCATACCATGGTATATATATATCTTAAAATAGAACAATCCATTTTCAAATCATTAGTTAGTAAAAAGGCATATAATGGATTGAATAAAATATTTATATGCCAAAATTTCGGTTGGCTAAACGCCAACCTTTATCGAGGTATTACATTTTTGTATACACAAACCCAGCGCCACATAGTGTTATAATATCACAGTTCTGATGCCTTTTAAATTAAATATTTATTTATGGATTGCTCTATTTTCAAATACAAAACTATATTTACATAAACAAAGTTTACTTCTCTAGTAGTTGTTACACTTAATTAACGCAACACTTACTGGAAGGCCCTTTATAAAAAATACCTGGCAGGTGAAAAATGGAAGAACTTTGTTACAATGGACGATGTATGAGTATTAATCATAGAAACCAACATCGTGCCATTTATTTTCTTGGCTTAATTCTTTTTTTTTTTTATCCAGCATATGAGGCGTAACTACCGTAAATTTTATTGATATATTGGTAAAATAAATGATATTTTGATCCAATATATATGCCTTTATAATTGAATATCTATTTATAGATTGTTATATATTTAATATATACATACATTCCTTAATATTCAAATATGTAAATAATAGTGTGGTACAGTGGAAGGATAGATTCTAATCAGCAAAAAGACTGTGGTATGCCAATAAGATGATAGAGTGGAAGTCACAGCTGGTCTCTTTGGAAACTTTCGTCTCTTTTTATTTTTTTTTTTCTGGAGATGACACCAGGTCCATTTTTAATGTATAAAACAAAGAAGGGGGTGGGACATCTGCGCGTGGCTATCCTATTGGACCCATCTGTGCCCGACTCAGGACCCAGTTTATTGTGTCTCAGACATACTTGCCACTGAAGAGAACCTTAAAACATAAACCACACATCATTAGAACGATTTTTTTATATTCAAATTTAGTATATTTTGTATGCTTCTGGAATTATAAATTTGGGGGTTTACTTATACACTTTCTATATCATTATAACACACTTAGATGTATTGTTTAATATAGTCTTGGTTTATTTTGAACACATATATATGTGTTAGATAATAAAAAGGCATATATTGGATTTAATAAAAGATATATTTTGCCAATATTTCGGTTGGATGAACGCCAAACCTTTATCAAGGCATTACATTTTTGTATTATAATTACAATTATATTCTCACAATGAGTATCTTTTTTTATTTAAAAACGCTAGCTTTCAAACGTTATTCGCTCTTCAACGGGTTTACAAAAATATCGACTTGATCCCACCAGAAATATTTACGATGTATCACAAAAATGGCAAAATATTGCAATTTAATCTACTAGGCTGTTTTTCTTTGCCAATATCTAAGATATTAAAACACTTCGTTCCGACGTTCGTACCCGAAAGTTAGAGATTGAAGATTTTATAAAAGAAACTTCTCCCTGGAAGCGCCTGATTATCTTAATAATGATACAAGGGTTTGTTTCACTGAATCGTTATGTTTACTAAATTCAATTCTTTCCTGTATATGATTTTCTACAGGCGAAGCGTGACCTCTGGGGGTCGATTTAGCAGAGTATTTGAATCTATGAAATATGATTTTAAATAAAATAATATTTGATTATAACCACAAAACAAACAAACAAAAGCCTTTATTTAGGGCATTCCGCTCCATATAGGATTCGCCGTATTTACACATCAACAAGAGGAGAGGGAAGAGGAAACATTCACAACAAAATAAAGTTTGTCTCACATTCAGTTACCTATTTACAGATAGGTCATCCTCCAGTATCCTTTGCTCTGCATTCTTTCCCATGCGCCCAGCTTCTGTGCATAACTTGAAGTATCTAACAATCAGTAATTCATCATCCAGATATTTGATTATAACATGTATATGTAGAGATGAAGTTATTTAAAGTATTCCATTACTCACTATCTCAACCCAATGTACAGAGTATGCAACATATCCATTTTATTTTATAAAGTTGTTATAAGTTGTTATCATGTTATAACAAAACATAACACTCAAACATACTTATATAAAAAGGCCAAAATAAAGTATTTTAAAAGTGAAAACAAATTTCGAATAATTTTCACCTCAACAAATGTCCTAAACTCAACATAAGATATATAAGTAAAAGAGGTCAAAACACTAGTAGAAAAAAGGAATTATTTCATTAATATTGTCAGGAGGAGAAGGTTTCCTGGTATACCTTCTTATATAGACTGGAAGGACAGGTCTGGGAAAACAGTGGCGCCACATAGAAGGTAGAAAAAAACTCAGTTATCCCCTCTTGCTCTAACTGCTGGGTCGATTTTGCTCATGTACATAGTAACTTTTATTTTATATTTAAAATCTCTCGTATAACTAATTAAATAAATATTTAAAGTAATTCGGAAGTCTATTTGATTATTTTTATTTGCGATAATATCTTTGAGATATTCACTGCTGATAATCCAAATTTTTAAAATAATTTTCCATATTTGTAGTAAGATACACTCATCGATAAGAAAGTTATATAATTTGATATCGCCGGTGTTTATTTATTTATTTTTTTAAGGAGACAGAGACAATTTCGTTTACACTTGGTTATCTCGTATTAAAATATACAAGTATCAGAGTCATCAATCAATAATTCTTAATCAATTCTGTCACCGTTTGCTTTTGTGAATGGAATAAATACCCAAATATGGCCATTTCTCATAACCATCGGTGGTTCAGTGGTAGAATGCTTGCCTGCCAAGCGGGCGGCCCGGGTTCGATTCTAGGCCGATGCATTTTTTTTTATATAATTTTTAAAACTCATTTATATATTATACAAGAATGACATCCACGGCGCCAATTTATAATTGTAACGAATAGTATTTGAATAAAAGCATTTAATCGGGTAAAACCCGGGCGTTGCCCGGGTCATTCGACTATCTTCAATAAAGGTCACTGTGTATCTTTCAGAGTTATTGTCTCAATCCCGATATACATACTAAAAGGTAAAACTTCTTTAAGTTTTGTCCATTAGAGTATATATTTATATTTTTTCTTGATAAAGAATATTCCTCGAACGTTTTAGAAATAATGGATTAGTATGATATTTATTGTAGCAATTGAAATATATACGCTGAATATTTGACAAAAAAAATTACATATATTTTAAATGTTTATAAAATATGGATTTTTGTAGTTTAATATAGTTTTGCGCCATACTGTATTCCTTTCTGTATAAAGTAGGTGTTTAACAACAAACACAATTCTCTATTTGCATATCTGCTTGAATTCTCTTTCTGATGTCATAAAATAAAACGTGTCCCTGTTTTAAACTATTCTTATATGCAAATATAATAGTGAAATGTGTTTTAAAAATAATTTTTCTTTCTTTCTAAACCTTAATTTTATGGCGGATATTTTTTTGTTTTTTGTTTTTGCACAAAGATTAAAAAAAGGAAGATTTTCTCTTTAGTTTAATGTAATTTAAAATAAATGTGTTTTTAGTGTAGAGTTTAGAATAATTCACGTCAGTTTAAGACATTTGTTGAGGTGAAAATTATTCGAAATTTGTTTTCACTTTTAGAAAACTTTATTTCAGCCTTTTTTTTAATAAGTATGTTTGAGTGTTATGTTTTGTTATAACTTGATAAAAACTTATAACAACTTTATAAAATAAAATGGTTATATTGTATATTCTGTACATTGGGCAGAAATAGTAAATAATGGAATTTTTTAAATAACTTCAACTCTACATGTACATGTATTAAAATATTATTTTATTTAAATTCATATTTCATAGATTCAAATACTCTGCTAAATCGACTGCCAGAGGTCACGCTTCCCCTGTAGAAACTCATTGTTGTTGTTTTCCCGATGGCCGGCTCAAACCTTTTGCACATTATGTAAATAAGTTTATTTTTTTATTCTTACGCCTTAATTTAACACACACATGTATAGATGTATATTATTATATAAATTTATTATATATATGTGTTTTATTATATATATTTTAAAAGGACAACGTTCAAATTTACATATTGGGGAATTCGGTCGTCGTGTAAGCATATAAGAAGTGCTTTATAATTAAAATATAAAATTTCCTTATGTTTTATCAGGGAGTTTGAGATAAATTTTAAGATGCCTTATTGACTCGAGAAGATGAATTTAGATTTTATGTCTATTTTACTAATATAATAACTGTATTTATACTTACACACTATAGTATATATATATATATACTAATGAGATAGTAAAAAAGGCATATATTGGATTGAGTAAAAGATGTATTTGCTAATATTTTATTCAATTCGATATATGCCTTTTTACTATCTAATGATTTAAGTATGGATTGCTCTATTTTCAGAACGATATATACTAATGTTATTGTTCCGCTGCTCTTCAGGATAGAATTTAATAACTAGGTTGTCCTCAGAATTTATTCTTTGTCAAAGTGGCTTGAGTTAGTGTTCCTGCTCGTTGTTATATTCACCTCTACCCACAGCTGTCTACTTGTGTAGACATGTGGTGTACTTACAGTACAAGCAGTCACAACCCTCTACCCACAGCTTCCTACATGTGTAGACATGTGGTGTACTTACAGTACAAGTAGTCACAACCCTCTACCCACAGCTTTCTACATGTGTAGACATGTGGTGTACTTACAGTACAAGCAGTCACAACCCTCTACCAACAGCTTTCTACATGTGTAGACATGTGGTGTACTTACAGTACAAGCAGTCACAACCCTCTATCCACAGCTTTCTACATGTGTAGACATGTGGTGTACTTACAGTACAAACAGTCACAACCCTCTACCCACAGCTTTCTACATGTGTAGACATGTGGTGTACTTACAGTACAAGTAGTCACAACCCTCTACCCACAGCTTTCTACATATGTAGACATGTGGTGTACTTACAGTACAAGCAGTCACAACCCTCTACCCACAGCTTTCTACATGTGTAGACATGTGGTGTACTTACAGTACAAGCAGTCACAACCCTCTACCCACAGCTTTCTACATGTGTAGACATGTGGTGTACTTACAGTACAAGCAGTCACAACCCTCTACCCAAAGCTTTCTACATATGTATACATGTGGTGTACTTACAGTACAAGCAGTCACAACCCTCTACCCACAGCATTCTACATATGTAGACATGTGGTGTGCTTACAGTACAAGCAGTCACAACCCTCTACCCACAGCTTTCTACATGTGTAGACATGTGGTGTACTTACAGTACAAGCAGTCACAACCCTCTACCCACAGCTTCCTACATAAGTAAATATTGTTCACAAAATAATAAATTTGATTTACCTCAAACATATATAAAAGGAGTAAAAATCTCTAAATAATATTAAATATATATTTATTTACATTTTACTCGTATATTCAAGAATTGATATTGCAATATAATAAACATATCTTTATCTATTTTTATAAATCAAATCATAAATATACGATATATATAGCTAGAAAGAGATTCTATTTAAATAAAAATATATTTCTCAGAAATACAAAAACAAAAAATACGAAGCTGACAATAAGTTAAAAAAAAACTTGTCTTGTTTTTACAGTGTCTTATTTGATAAGGATATTGAAGTGTAGAGGGTTTGTTTGTTCGTGTATTATTGGATCAAGAGATATAGGTGGTGAGAAGTAAGGAGGTAAAAGAAGAAATATATAGAGAGAGAGAAGCCCAATAGACCCATGTGTGACAGGTATTACAATCTGTGCACACTTGTCCCATACGCCATCGTTTAAATTGGACCAAATGAAATGACCCCCTTTCTGTAAAAAAAATATATATATATTTCCAGAAATACCTTTCTAAATAAATCAAACTATATTTTCTGTGATTTATTGAAAAGGGGGTTAATTCAATTTGAATATTTATCCTCTGTAAATTAATTTATTGAAAGGGAGTTACTTTTTCTTTTTGAAAAATAAAATGTTTTATCTTGTTAAATGTTTGGGTTGTTTATTTGTTCATTCGTTGATTAAGTTATGGGTATATTGAACACAGTTCTTGTTTAAAAATATTGTTATATATATAGTTTGACATAGTTTAGTATGATTATTGTAAACATTTAGATATATAATGGTGTGTATGTAAATAGATGAAGATTAATTACATTCTTTAAAGCCTTATTATGTAAGAATATATGTGTATATTGTCATAACCAAAAATTATACATAGTTTGTTCTTGCCTGAAATGAATTGTTGTCTCATCCCAAAGTTGGTCTTCCCTAATTTACCCCGCATCTCCACCAAAATGACACTTGAAAAATTAGGGAAGACCAACTTCGGGATGAGACAACAATTCATTTCAGGCAAGAACAAACTATGTACATTTTTGATTATGATAATATAAATTGGACATTTGTTGTTGGCCGGACAGAAGAATCAGAGCTAAATAAAGAGTCATGGTCAAGTTTGAGTTGTTGTACGTCTAATTTCGACACAACAAAAGTGGCGACGTTTCGACACAACATATAATATGTGTTTGCATTTATTTTTATCAATTCGCTAATTAAAAGGTTTTTTTTTTATATAAATAAATAATGATAATTAGAGAGAATATACCTATTTACATTCTACTATGAATACAATATATAATTAATTACAAGGTGAGTTCATAATTTCCAGGACTGGTTGAAAAATAAAATAAATAAAAAAGCTGAAGAAAATAAAATTTATACAGAGTTAAATATTGTACATTCGACCACACCTGACTGAAAGCACGAGTCTCGTGGCGCACGCGCCGATCTAAAAATAGAACAAAACAACTTCCTTGTAAGGTTCGCATTTCTAATTTTAAAATGGACATTTTCGAAGAGCAGAGAATCTGCATTAACTTTTGTTATAAATTGAAAAAAAGTGCTACTGAGACGTATGAATTGATTAAAGAAGCTTTTGACGATGCAGCTTCAACCCGTTCAAGAATCCCGCATTATGCACTTTTTTTTTCTAATAAAAATCTTCAATGCTCCCTCGGTTCAGTTCCAAAATCACTTTATTAGGTACCGCTCAACAAGAGCAACCTAGTTTATGATGTGAAAAAACAGTACAAATGTGATATTGTACTGGGATAAGGTGAATAAATTAAGAAAAAGACATCTCCTTATCGTGCAACTGAAAGTTGCTGATGGCTTGTGCCCTTGATTAAATCAACGAGTATAGTTGATATTTATTCCGATAGATGGCGCAAGCAATCAGCAAATTTCATTTGCACGATAAGGAGATGTCTTTTACCTAGTTTATGATATTGCAACAATGAATAATGTGTGAAGGTTATTCACATATTAAATAAAATTCTAACGCGGGATTTTTTCGATCCCGGTTCATGATTGTCGGGAATCGAGGGGGTTACCCACTCGTCCACCGACTTCTATATAAATATAATGAAAATCTTCAATGCTCCCTGATTCTTGCAAAATGCCAACCCCACCAAAGAATTCAAGTAGCCAAATATAGCTATGGCACACTTGTTGGTTCAAAGGTCGAACTGCTTTCCATTCTTATAACACTTATAAACATGTGGTGCACTTACAGTAAAAGCAATCGCTAACTTCTACCCATCATGATTACCATGGCTTATATATATAGGGATAATAATATAATAAAAAATATATAAGTTTATATAAATAAATATCAAACATTTTTACATATAGGGAGTGAAAACCTCTTCATAAAATAAATCACAAAACGCTTGGTAACATAAATTAAAGGTGGGGCATAACCGCGCCATCTGTAAGTGTAAAAGAAAACTATTCAACGCAATTTTTAACTTCGCCTTTATTCTTTGTTGGAATATGTGGAAAACATTTCATATAACTGGATCCTCAAGCTATGTGTTATTTTACCCCAATATAGTGTGATAAACCTAGGACAGTTTTTACTCCAAAAAATTACCATTTTTACTCAGGTAAAGGAATACCTTTCTCTAAAGAACAATTTTGCTCTGTAACTAAGTATATTTCGAAAAGAGGCTCTACTGTAGCTGCCTTTTATAAATTTTAATAATGGTTTTAATATGGTGGTAAAAATCCGCCTTTGCCGGTCCCAAGCCCGGATGAAAAAAGGAGGAAGGAGGGCAGTAACAAGCTCGCTAAAAAACCTGGGCTCAGTTGTCCCGGCTGATAGTACCCTGTAAGGGCTCCTAATCCAGGGATACAGGATGAGTGTCCGTGTCCGTCTGTTCCTCATGTCAGAGGTGGCCATTTCTTTTGAAGCTAAGTTGGCCTGCCACTGAGTAGTGCTCCCAGTCTTAATGACAAAGACATTTTACTTCACCCAGTCATGATGGTTGTCTTAGTTCTGGAGATAAGAAAGAAGAAGATATGGTGGTAGGAATGAAGTCAATAGAACTTCAAGGTTGACAAAAATGGGTGTTAAAATACACGGCAGTTGCCCTGGAAATTTTAAAAATGATAGAAATTTTGTAAATACCTTGTCCACGCCATTCACTGTTTCAGAGAAATAATTGCAAAATTAATCATAAAACATTTTTATTTCTAATTAATATAGCTTTTTTTTTAATTATTAAAAAACACTGTTTGTAGCACAGAATATTTTAGCTTCAATCTTAGTTCATGTTCTATGAATTAAAATTTAAGCTTTTTTTCGTTTTTATTTTAATATACAATGCAGAATAATGTGAATATAAAAAGGTGATGTGAATATTTAAGAAAATAAATCGACATAATAATACGACTGTGTTTTTCTTTTGATAATTAAAATTTATACACAAACACTAAATTTCAAGTGTTATTTTTCTTTCTCTCTCTATCTCTCTCTTTGCAAATAAATATTGTAGCGTAGAAATCAAGTCTTTGTATATCTTAAGATGTAAACGTATTTATTGATGACGTCACCACGACTAGTCGACAATTATCAACAAAGCTATCTACAGCTAGAGAATCTTGAACAAACAAGCAAATAAATATTTTAAAGATGATTTTACAAATACAGAGTAATATATATTTTTATAGTCTGTTGAATATTTTTATTGAATAATATTAAATTAAATAATGAATTATTTCTTCGCCACAATATAATTATATAATAAATATATAACGTATATATATTTTATAAATATGAACAACACAACATACAAGAATTAACTGCTAATGAGTAATACTCTAGAATTTGAATAATTATATATTTTAATTAATTATAAATTGATTTTTAAAAATATAGAAACATTTTACAAACGTTATGTAGCGCTGAATTTGTTGTTGACACATATTAATATGTTATAATACCTTGTTAAAGGTTAGCGTTCAGCCAACTGATATATTGGTAAAATAAATGATATTTTGATCCAATATATGTCTTTTTAATTAAATATTACAAATAGTAAAACAATATCGATAAGCTTTAATAGAGAACACAAAATATTGAAGATAAAAATTTACTAGAAGTTACGTCGTTATAAATGGCTTAAATTTAGTGTTTTATCATTTTTAAAAATATTTTATGGATTTTTTAATTGGACGGGAGGAAAGATGCTATCTATAAAAGTGACATATATTCCTTCATAAATCAAATTTGAAAATGAAGATGAATTATTTAAATAGCACACGATCTTTTTAAAAATATTGTTTTTTTAAATAGCCAATTTGTATAATTTATTTCTGGCAATAAATAAAAAGACTATGTGTAATGTGTGTCCAGACTATATGGAAATATAGTTTATTGTTGTTTAAAAGGTATAGCTCTTTTATATTTATACCTATGTGAAAAAAAATAGTACAAATGTGACATTGTATTGGGATAAGGTGCATAAATTATGGAAAAAGTCATCTCCTTATCGTGAAACTGAAATTTTCTATTTGGTTGCGCCATCTATCGGAATAAATATCAACTATTCTCGTTGATTTTGAATTATTCCAGAATTGGCCAAATATCCATTCTTGATTAATCACCACGCTGATGAGGGCCAACAGCCCGAAACACGTCCGTGGTTAGCTTTTCTTGATTAATCAAGATTGGGTATTTGGCCAATTCTGGAATAATTAAAAATCAACGAGAATAGTTGATATTTATTCCGATAGATGGCGCAAGCCATCAGCAACTTTCAGTTGCACGATAAGGAGATGCCTTTTTTCATTTATACCTATGTATAGTGTGTCTCAAAAAAGAGCCAATTTGCATAATTTATTTCTGGCTAGATATAAAAGGCTATGTGTTTTGTGACTAAACTATAGGATTTATTTCTTTATAATCATTTTAAAATTATTGTCAGTTTTTAGCAATATAGCTTATTATTAATTAAAAGATATCGCTCTTTTATATTTATACCTACGTATAGTGTGTGTTGGGTGTATGCTAATTATATTGTTATGAAATTTAGAAAAAAACAATTTCCAGAATAAAATCAACATTTATAAGATACAAAAACATTTATTTTTCCGTTCATCATTACTCTTCACAATTCATTCTTTCATACTTCATTCCCAAGGATAGAAATAGTCGTATTTGTCCTTAAAATAAAATTATGATTTTTCGTTCAAAAGAAACATTTGCGGTAAAAATTGTCAAACGTCGTTATACAATCACTAGCCGAATGACACGGGCAACGCCCGGGGTTTACCCGATTAAATGTTTTTATTCAAATACTATTCGTTACAATTATAAATTGGCGCCGATTCCAACAAGATAAAAAACTTTATTCCTCCAACACAACAACAACAACAATAGATCAGCTGACAGGCCTGTGACAAAGAGGACAGTGTTGCCGCGACACCATATCCTGACGGAAGGCAAAGTGCTTGCAGGTGTTGCACATCCATTGTTGGGCCGGGTCCATGATGGGACGGCCTGTGGCCACGCACACGGGGAACTTGGCGTTACAGTTGGGACAAACAGAGTTCCAGTCTGGGATCATGGTCTTACAGGTGGCACACTCACTCTTGGTACCTCTGGAGTCCTTAGGGGAATGTTTGAGGAATATCTCCACAGCCAGCTCCTCATAAGCCTGGGTCTCGGACTCCGAGATGTCAGGGAGGGACTCCAGTTTGATGAAGGCCTTGGAGCAGGTGCCGAAAGCTCGGTCACCCTTGTATAATATATAAATGAGTTTTAAAAATTGTAAAAAAAAAAAAAATGCATCGGCCGGGAATCGAACTCGGGCCGCCCGCGTGGCAGGCCAGCATTCTACCACTGAACCACCGATGGTTATGAGAAATGGCCATATTTGGGTATTTATTCCATTCACAAAGCAAACAGTGACAGAATTGATTAAGAATTGTTGCTTGATTTTGACGCTGATAACTGTATATACAATCATAAGCCGCAAAATATTGTATTATAAATATATGTATATTTGATTAATATATATATATATATATGAATAGGTTCTGTATGATGCAATATCATGCGTAATTTTATAAAAGGTTAGATCTTATTCCTATATTTACGATAGAATTGTTTTAGTATATCTTTATTTCACAAATAAATTTACCAAACGGAAAGTTTTTCTGACATATTTAGTCTTTTTAGTCGCTGTTCAATATCATTTGGAAACTTTCGAAATTGGGCCGATAGAAAATTTTACTTGGAAAATTGAGTTTGGGTAGGCGCTTCTTTATTACAATTTTAAAAAATATATTTTTTATCTATATATGCCACAAAATTTCTACAATATTCTATAGGTCTGGAAATACATATTTCGGTAAAAAAAATTGAATCATTTTGTCACAAGCTACTTTTAAAATGTCCTCCATTTTTATTTTGTTATGGGTAAAACTAGGGTTCGTCTGGTTCATTTTTAAATAACTTTGCATATTTTATTTTGTGAACCTATATGCAAAAATGTTTTTGCTTCTGAATTTGAATATTGTAGCTTTCATTTATACACTTCGTAAGTTAAGCACGAAAATGATGAGAGAAGCGTGGACAGGGGCGCCGATTGGAGGCGCTGCATGAAGATAACTGACCAATGGGAACGACCCACCTCAACCGTCAGTCTTCTTCCTTGTATATAACCAAAAGACTGCCTTTGTTCTACTGCTGTATGCGGTTGTTATTCTTTTGTCAACATATGTATCCTTATATCTAATAATAATCATATATTTATAAAATCACTTATTTGACTGTTCTTTTTGTAACACCGACCCACAACAGAAACCAAAACGTGATTTTTAAAATTGAGAATATACTTATTTTACAAATATCATAGAGCATGATTTAAACCACATAATAGAGATAGTATGCAAATATAGGAAATAAGTGGTGAGTTTATAAGGTGGCTTATTTGCATATTAAATTCATATCTTATTTAATATTGGTTTATTTTCTCATCTACATATTTTTGAAAATTTTTATTATTTTTTGTTTGTTTAAAATATGTCACAAATCTTTTTATAAAGTCTTCCCTGGAGGGACGAGGGCCATTATCCCGAAACCATGGTCTCTAGTTGGACGCTTCTCAGTTTGACAAAGCTGGTGTTGTAGCTTTATCACCGACCTGAGACAGCTAGTTTGCAGAGACGGTTAATAGATTGCGCTCAGTATTTACGTTTATTTTAACGGAAGAGGCGAATTTAGCTTTTATATATCGATTTCCTCCCGGAAAAAGAAAGATTCCATCGATATCTTTTTATATATATTTTTTAGAATTTTAGCTTTCGTGTTTAAGTTTTGGAAGGGGAGGGTCGAAAGTAAGCCTTGAGTGGTTTTTGGACATATTCCTACCTCAGGTCACGTGACACATCAATGTGGAATATATCCTTGAATATTCCAATATGTTTAAAGCTGCTGTTCTGGATCCATGTCAATTTTTTGTTGTTGTTGTCGTGTCCAATGAAGAGCCTCAGATATCTCCATGCATCTCTATCACAGCAGCAGCAATGTCCACTATCTTGAAGGTGTGTAAAGCTGCTGTTCTGGATCCATGTCAATTTTCTGTTGTTGTTGTCGTGTCCAATGAAGAGCCTCAGATGTCCCCATACATCTCTATCACAGCAATGTCCACTATCTTGGGTGTTTAAAGCTGCTGTTCTGGATCCATGTCAATTTTCTGTTGTTGTAGCCGTGTCTAATGAATGCCGCAGATGTCTCCATGCATCTCTATCACAGCAGTGTTCTCTATCTTGGGTGTTTAAAGCTGCTGTTCTGGGTATTTGTCAATTTTCTGTTGTTGTTATTGTCGTTTCCAATGAAGAGCCTCAGATGTCTCCATGAATTTCTATCACAGCAGTCGCAATGTTCTCTGTCTTGGGTGTTTAAAGCTGCTGATCTGGGTCCATGTCAATTTCTGTTGCTGTTGTTGTTGTCGTGTCCAATAAAGAGCCTCAGATGTCTCCATGCATCTCTATCACAGCAGTTGCATTTTCCTCTATCTTGGGTGTGTAAAGCTGTTGTTCTGGGTCCATGTCAATTTCTGTTGTTGCTGTCGTGTCCAATGAGAGCCTCAGATGTCTCCATGTATCTCTATCACAGCAGTCGCAATGTTCTCTATGTTGGGTATGTAAAGCTGCTGATCTGGGTCCATGTCAATTTCTGTTGTTGTTGTTGTCGTGTCCAATGAAGAGCCTCTTTATTGGGTGTATAAAGCTGCTGTTCTGGGTATTTGTCATTTTCTGTTGTTGTTATTGTCGTTTCCAATGAAGAGCCTTAGATGTATCCATGCATCTCTATCACAGCAGTCGCAATGTCCTCTATGTTGGGTGTGTGAAGCTGCTGTTCTGGGTTCATCTCAATTTTCTGCAAGGCTGCGGCCATTGTCAGACATGAGAATATGTTTATAGGTGTTAGTTCCACACCAGGATGATTGTTGCATATGTCCTGTAGATTATTATACATTTAACATCCTTCGTTATATTATTAAGTGTATTAATGAATGTCTTATTATTTTTTTATATAATTTCTTTCTAGCTTTCGAACCTTGATGCATTTATAAAGAAGGATCCATTCAAAACACCTAACATCTTCCAGGAAAAGAACAGCATCAAGATCCGAAGGCTCGAGAAACAGTATTAAAAGTATACATAAGAAACATACCCATGGACGAAATTTTACTTCCAAAGTATAATAGGTTAAAAAGAAATGTAATTTTTAAATTCCTTTTATTTATAAGCAAACATGTATATTTCGTACAAAATGAATTATTTACATATTTTACATAAATGAGTATATAGGGTGTTATTTTCAATTAGTAGCAAGGAAACCAGTAAATAATGCTTAGAAACCAAATAAATTAAAGAATTGTTTAATTAAATCGGCGGTATGTTAATTAGAAGTGAAAGCAGAAGTAATGACGCTGTTTTCCCGCCATTTTAATAAAACCGGGTGACCGAATCCATTTGTAAGTTAAAAAGTCGTCTGTGAATGAATTTTTTAAAATTTATTTAAAAGAGTTTTTATTTAAGAAATATACGCTTTTTAATTATTTAAATTTTAAAATGTTTTTTACAATATCCTTTTTTTAGAGTTTTATTTATTTATCATATTGAAAAATATTTTTGATAAAAATGCTTATTTTATCGTTGTGAATCAAACTTTTTTTTCTGTAAATAATTTGAATCAAATATAAAATATAAATTCTAAACTTTGAATCCTCAAATATGAAATATTTGTATATATAATTTTTAAATTTGTACAAATATATTTACTGGCAATGTGTTTCTTTTAAATAAAATCATCAAATATTATCTCTATAGACCTTACTGCAATGATATGAGTTATTGAATGAGAGGGCTTGGCTCATCAGTAATGAACCCTCTCAGCGGTTTCGCCAAATTAATCTCCAGACCCCCCTACTATTGTACTGGATTGGTTTGGGATATACTCTGTATTTTCTATGGAAGGCAGCTTAGGGGTGTTTAGTGAATCTATAGATATAAGCTTATAGGACTGTAGAGGTACATACATATAATTTCAAGGTATTTGTTCGTGGCTTTAATGTTCAGTAAAAGATACTAAGAAGCACTTTGCCACTTGTCTTAAATTATTTTATTGTCTTTTGGTTTTAGAGTTAGGAGTAGCTACCACATGATTTTTGAATACATGAATTTTACTTAGATTTTGATACTAATGGTAGAGAGAGAGAGAAAACAAAAAACTATTAACTAACCAAACTAGAAATTTACATACATGTTGATTGCTTTAAAATTTACATATTAAAGATTTATATTGTACAATTGAATTTAGAATATTTTGGCTTAATTTTCATATATAAAATTGAATTTAAGGAAATTATTAACTATAGGATTCAACATACTCCCCCGGCTGGGAAGAGATGACCAGAAAATAAAAAATAAAAAAAAATAAATAAAAATAAAAAAGAGTTCCAATAGTATAGATGCTGGACTAATTGATTCCGACTATGTAGCTAAGATTACAATTCTCATTGTTTGAAAGGTAATGGAATCAGCTTCCATCTTTGAGTATCCGATTGAGGTGAATCTTGGATGAGATTTTCAGATTCGTTGGCCAGTTCTCTTTCGGGAACTGCTGGATTATCAGACTCTGCGGCTGCTAAGTCGGATTCAATAGGATCTTCCCAAGGTTTTGATTCAGCCTTTATGCATGAGCCTTGTTCGGTCGATTCCTCTAAATGTTCTTTGGAGAGTTGTCGACTTTCTGCCGCCTTCTCAAAATCTTCCAGATTGACTGCCTTTTCTAAAGCTTCGGGTCTTAAGACTTCTTTCTTCAAGATTTCTGGCCATTCTATATATGCCGATGAACTGTAATTTTCATCGTCGTCTTCAGATTCCTTGACGTCTTCTAAGCATAGAGAATCGATGGGTTTCCAGCGGGATAATTTCACCGCTCTGTAGATAATCCTTTGTTGATGTATCCACAATTTCAACAGATACAGCTTTCTCTTTGCTTGCCGATTCATTAACTTCTGTAGAAACATTGATTATGCCACTGGTAGCCTCTTTAGGTCGATTAAGATCAGCTTCAACTACATTGAGGTGAGCTGAGTCATCATGGCACAGTTCTTTCTTATCCAGAGCTTCTACACTGACCACTGGTTCTTCCGAATATTTGCCTTCCGATTTATCAATAACCGAAACTTCGGAGATTTCAATCTTTGGAGTCCCGATATCTTTGTTAGACTCTTCGTCTTCAATGACAAAAGTGGTTTCTAAAATTGAAGAATCTTCTTGATTCTCATCAATAGCCTCAGGAATGTCGGCATTCTCAGTTAAGAGATTTTTGATAAGTGATTCCTGGCGTGGGGGTTTCGGTTGTAAGAGAGGGAAGTTTTGATTTTCATTTAAATAGGAATACTTGAGTCTACCTCCAACTCTTAGAAGTCCTTGAGTGTCTAAAAAGGGATTTAGAGAAGTTAGCTTGTTGGACAGAGGTAGTTGCTTGTTTGACTTCAGTAATTTTATTTCCGTGCAGAATTCAACTTGCTGGATTGATTTGACTAAGACTTGAATTGCCTTTGTTAATTCTCTTGTTGTCAAAGGTCCTTTCTGACGAATTGGATCAAAGAGGAGGCAATTGTAGTAGAATCTCCAACACCAAGCTGTTATTCGGATCAATTTAGTCATTGTGGAATACCTTTCAATGAATTCTAGATTTAACATAGTTTCTGAATTTTGAATTAAGGTTGTTTGATCCAACACTTGACCTTCACCGACTTCTTCTTGAATGATATTGAGGTTTACTTGGGTTAGTGAAGAAGGAATATATCGAACATTATTTTCTTGAAGCCAAATAGGACCCCGCCACCAAATTCTATGATTGACCAAGTCTTGAGGCATGATTCCTCTTGATGCGCAATCAGCTGGATTATCTTGACTGGATACATGGAACCAATCAGTGATTTGAGTCAAATTTTGAATTGACGACACTCTGTTCGAAACAAAGGCCTTCCATCTGCTGGCATCTGATCTTATCCAATCTATGCAGATTTGTGAATCAATCCACAAAAAGGTTTTGTCAGGTTGAAAAGGAAATGATTCAAGAATGACTTGATTCAGTTGAGCCAAAAGCAATGCTGCACTTAGTTCAAGTCTTGGAATTGTAATGGTCTTTAATGGTGCAACCTTAGTTTTTGAGGTTATCAGATTGATTTTGATCTTTTGAATTTTGAATCTAGTTTTCAAGTAAAAAACTGCTGAATAAGCAATAAGGGATGCATCACAAAATCCATGTAGTTGTAATTCTTCTATTTCAGAAGATGAGCTGTTCAGGTATCTTGGTATTTTGATTTCCTTTAGGCACGATAGTTGAGTTTGGAATTTATTCCAATTTGACTTTATATCTGATTCAATTGGTTCATCCCATGAAGTTTTCTCAGCAGGAAGTTGACGTTTTCGCCTATAATAGGGTGGTGGCTTTATCTTAGGAATAATCGAAGTTTCTTTCTTAGATGAGAGTGGTTCACTTGACTGAGAAGCGAGAGGTTGTTCTGGAGTGGATGATTGACTTGATTCAGAAGGAAGTAATTGGTTTTGTTTAGAAGTAATTTGTGGAGTTAACTTGGAGATACGTGACTTTTTAGATTTACTTGGAATTTCTTCAGATTTACTTGGATTATCTTCGGATCTACTTAGATTTTCTTCAGATTTACTTGAATTATCTTCAGATTTACTTGGATTATCTTCAGATTTACTTGGATTTTCCTGTAGCCCTTTTTCCAATGCTTGAGATCTTGAATCACCTAAATTGGGTGTTGATTTAAAAGGGAGATTGACTGAATATCTGCCCTCAATGTCTCTTTTGAGGTTTGACTTGAATAATATCTCACAGGCATTCTTTGTACCCAACTGGGCCTTAGAAATTGGGACATCTTCAAATTCCCAGAATTTTCTTATGCTGGAATCAAGTTCAGTGGTACAGTGATTGATTACCGAAGTATTCGACTTAATAGTTGAATGGATTCTCCCAGAAAAAGCCAACCTAACTTGGTATTAAGTGCTATAGGATGGTGCTTTAAATCTGTTTTATGACCTAGAATTATTTCTACAAAGGTATCTGCACCCAAAATTAGGTCTATGGGCTTGGTGACATAGAATTCTGGGTCTGCCAAGAGCAAATTTTCTAAATGAGGAAAGTCTGCTGACTGAATTTGGAAGTTTGGAAGGTCTGCAGTTACCCTCCCAACCACAAATGCTCTGGCAGAAAATAATTGATCATTATGATGTGAGGTGAACTCTATTTCAACCTGCGATGTTGTCCTGTTGACAACAATGTCACCTACACCTTTTAGTGTATAAGAATTTTTCCTTTTTTCAAGTCCCAACTTGTGGCAACATTGTTCTGAAATTAGGCTTATTTGGGACCCATTGTCCACTAATGCTCTACATAGCACAAATGAGCCATCCTTCGCCTTGACTTTAATAAGGGCTGTTGACAGTAGAATATTTGTTTCCGTTTCCAAAGGCATCGCATTACAGATGGTATTTGTTGAAATCAACATCTCTTGAGAGGTTGTTGGTTGTAGAATGGATGGTTCAGAGTTGTATTCATGCAGAAGAGTATGATGGTTCTGCTTGCAGTTTTTACATCTTGATGTGATGAGACATTTGGATATCTCATGATTTGCTCTAAGGCAATTTTGACAAAGTTTATGTTTTTTAACTAATTCCCATTTTTTAGGCAAGGGAAGATTTATGAATCTATGGCAGTCATTTAGTTTATGAATTTGATGACATAAAATACAATTTTGACCTTTGTTGACATAAAGGCCGTGAGCCATCATATTTTTGCTAGAAGTTTTTTGTTCCTGGAACAAAGGAATTCTCATACCTTGCAGGCTTCTAGCATGTTTTTCTAAAAATTCACAAAGTTTTCAAATGTTGGATATTCTTCATTTTGAAGAGTTAATTCCCATTCTTTCCTGAGGGCTTCACCGATTTTTTTTTCAAAAAAATTGATCAGGATTAGATCTGTTAATGTGTTTTTCTCAAGTCCTAGCACTGAGAGATTTCTAATGCCTTCATTGCAAACATCAAGGATTTCATAGAGAGAACCAGCCGAAATAGATTTTAATGGCCTTATGGAGAATATTTTGTTGATTTGTGAAAAAGCCAATTCTCTTCTGTTATTAAATCTATTGCATAAGGTATCCCATGCTTGCTGGTAGTTTTTGTCAGAAATGGGAAAACCCCGAATCAACTTTTCCGCAGGACCCTTAACAGATGCATTTAGATATTGAAATTTTTGTATTTCAGTTAGTGTTTGATTTGAATTAATGGTGGAGTTAAATATTTCTCTAAAACTAAGCCAATTGGCTGAATCACTATTGAAAATGGGTAAATTTATCTTAGGTAGATTAACATTGGATTCGGGCAGTTGTTTATCACTATGAGTATTTTCTTTGGTTTCAATCAAAGATAAAGCTTCTTCAATAGACACCAACATATTAAAAATATCCTCTTTGGCTTTTGAATAATCGTCATATTGTGTATCATCTAACTCTGATTCTAATAATGTGTTGATAACTTGATTTAGGCTAATTTTCCTTTCATTAACTTCTTGTTGGAATAGCTTTAATCTATGTATGTTTTTGGATTCTACAATAGCTTTATTCTTTGATTCCAGATCCTTTATTTCCTGAATAATAAAGTTGAATTTGTGCCGAATTTTAACTTCTGATTTGGGTATGACTTTATTTTAAGAATTTTAAGTTTTCAAATGGCTTACCTTAATTTTTTAAAGTATCCGGCTCGATGAGGGACCATACTGTTCGTGGCTTTAATGTTCAGTAAAAGATACTAAGAAGCACTTTGCCACTTGTCTTGAATTATTTTATTGTCTTTTGGTTTTAGAGTTAGGAGTAGCTACCACATGATTTTTGAATACATGAATTTTACTTAGATTTTGATACTAATGGTAGAGAGAGAGAGAAAACAAAAAACTATTAACTAACCAAACTAGAAATTTACATACATGTTGATTGCTTTAAAATTTACATATTAAAGATTTATATTGTACAATTGAATTTAGAATATTTTGGCTTAATTTTCATATATAAAATTGAATTTAAGGAAATTATTAACTATAGGATTCAACAGTATTGCTTCGAGTAAAGATTTTCCGCAAATATGGTTTCATAACAACTATATATTAGTAAATTAAATTTATAAATTCAATTTCCATCTATCGTTAGGATTTTGTACAGATATATTTACTGCCAATGTCTTTTTTTAAATGATATCATTAAATATTATCTCTACAGACCTTACTGCAATGATATAAGTTATTGAAATAAAATTATTTATAATTTTATATTTAATATATTGTTTTTTTTTTTGTTTTTTTTTTAAAGATTAAAAATTATTTTCTCCTATCGCTTTATTCTATAGTATTTAATATATTGTATAAGGATAATATTGCTACTCTAACAATGTTGATTTCAAATAAATTAAATATGTTATAATACAATATAATGTGGCTTGTGATTGTAAAACGACATTTGAAAATTATCCCGTATGTGTTTCTTTTCAACGAAAAATCAAAATTTATTCCAAGGAGAAATAACGATTATTTCTAACCTGAGGGATGAGGTATGAATGAATGAATTGTGAAGAGTAATGATAAACGGAAAAATAAAAGTGTCCAGGGATGGGAAGCCCGGTAAGCGGAACACTGTGGGTTCGATTACCATCCCTGGACACTTTTATTTTCCGTTTATCATTACTCTTCACAATTCATCCATTCATACCTCATCCCTAAGCTTAGAAATAATCGTTATTTCTCCTTGGAATAAATTTTGATTTTTCGTTGAAAAGAAACTCATGCGGGATAATTTTCAAATGTCGTTTTACAAATTAAATATGTATTTATATATCAAGATTTTGTATTTATACTCTTTGTGTGGTCATCCAAAATATTATTCATTATTTAAAAGAATAATGAATACGAGTATTTAAGCAAATATTGTAATGAGCAAAACAAGAGATATTTTGAGTTAAAAGCAGTTCCATTGAATATAATTACAAAAAAAAAAAAAATGCGTACCTGGATCGGTGAAATAAAAACCTTTTTTTTTATATATTTCGTTAGATTGCTCCACCTTTTTTATAAATTTATCGCCTAAAAATCTTATAATTAATTTAAGTTTTTTATGCAAGAAAATTGATAAAGAGGAAAGAATCCCTCTAAATATTTTGCAGGAATTGATTTTCCTTCACAGATCCTGTTACACGTCTTTATATACACTCATAAACACAACATAATGAAGTGGAGAGTCATTAATATCGCCGGAATATGTTTTTTTTTTTTTGAGACAGAGATAATTTTGTGCATACTGTTGCACCAGGTTGCGGCTTGGCAGACTCTTCAGCCTTGATTCTCTCCTGTGCTGGGTCTTGCATCTTACCAGAGCGTGTTTCAACCATCCTACAAATTTATAAAAGGGAATAATGAGATAAGTCTACTTTATGTAGCCACCAGAATAATTTATTTATTTTCTCACATCAAAGAGAGCAGTCAAGTCACAGTGTACCTAAATACAAATGATGATAATCTAAAAATAATCTGTTTTAAATAAATATCATAGAATATAAAAATAAATAAATATATAATTTAAATTTCAAATATATTAAAAATAATATAATAAATACGCCATTAATCATGATGTAACACTTCCCCCTATCCAGAGGTCGTCACGTCCTCGTGAGTTACCTCATCAATTCTCTCAAAATAGGGTTTGAGTCTTGAGACATGGACAATCAATGGGTCTTGGCCAGGATTATCTTTCGGCTCAATTAAGTAATTTACGTTAGACAGCTTCTTTAATATTCGATATGGGCCAAAATATTTTCTCAATAGTTTTTCGCATTTTCCGATTTTCCTGACTGGTGTCCAAACTGCCACTAAATGTCCTGGTTCATAGATTTTCTCATTGTGTTTTTTGTCATAGTTTCTTTTCATTCTTTCCTGAGTCTTCTCTGTGTTGTTAATGACTACCTGTCTCGTCCTTGCTATTTTATCTAAGTAGTTTTCTATATATTCGTCGTAATCGTCCATGTTACTGTCCGTTGGGATATTCTCGTCGTCTAAGAGGGACATGGGTTCCCTTCCAAACAACAGGAAAAATGGAGAGTAGCCTGTGGTTTCTTGAATCGTGGTATTATACGCGTGGGTGATAAAAGGGAGGATTTCATCCCAGTTCTTTTGGTCTGTGTTCACATACATGCTGATCATATTGATTAAAGTTCTATTTAGCCGTTCCGTTAGTCCGTTAGTCTGGGGGTGGTAGCTCGTTGTGAAGCAGTGTTTCACTTTGCACATTTTCATTACCTCCTTCATCAAATTGCTAGTGAATTGTGAACCTCTATCGCTAATAAGAAATCTTGGGGCCCCGTGACGTAAAATAATATGTTCGATTAAAAATGTAGAGACTTCTTTCACGGTTGCTTCTGATACTGCCTTTGTTTCAGCATACTTGGTATAATAATCAGTCAACACAATTATCCACTTCCTTCTTCTTTTCGTTGATGGCAAGGGGCCAACAAAGTCAATTCCGATTCTTTCAAAAGGGTAGTTAGCTGGGGGAATAGGTTGTAGAAGTCCAGAAGGCAAGTGATTTGAACCTTTCCGACTTTGGCAAAGATGGCACGTCTTTACAAATTCTGAAACATCTTTCAACATGGAAGGCCAATAGTATTTATTCTTCAATCGGTAAGTGGTTCTGGCGACGCCCAGATGGCCATTCAGCATATGGTTGTGGTATTCACTCATGACTTCCTTCCTTCTCTTCTTTGGCACTACCAGCAACCATGCCCTACCTTCAGGATTTGGATTTTTCTTGTAGAGACACCCATTTTCTTCTTTGAAGTTCTGTGTAATTGAACGCTTGTTTCCACTAAGGTTCTCCTTAATATTCTCAATAAAATCATCCTTTTCGTATATTATTTGATTCAGAAATAGTCTTTCATAATCTTCGTCCCATTCATTTTCAGGTAAGGGTCCTCTAGATAGACCATCAGCGTCCAGATGTTTTTTACCCGATTTATGTATGATTTCGAAATTATATTCCTGAATCTTCAGTGCCCATCGTGCTAATCGGCCGGTCGGATCTTCCAGATTCTTAAGCCAGCATAGTGCGTGATGATCAGTTACGATTTTGAAGTGCCTTCCATATAGGTAGGGTCGTAACTTGGACATTGACCACACAACAGCTAGACATTCTTTTTCGGTAGTCGAATAATTTTGCTCAGGTTTGCTCAGTGTTCGACTTAAATATGAGATAACTTTTTCTTTATCGCCGAACTTTTGGACTAATGTTGCACCCAGGCCGATGTTAGATGCGTCAGTATGAATGTAAGTAATTGCATTCGGGTCAAAGTGCCCTAAGATTGGAGGATTTATCAATGCTACTTTAAGGGTTTGAAATGCTTTTTCTTGATTTTCTGTCCAGGTAAAAGGTACATTCTTTTTTATAAGACTGGTTAATGGATCGGCAATTTTTGAAAAACCTTTGATAAATTTTCTATAATATGAGCACATTCCTAAAAATGATTGAACTTCTTTTATCTTTTTGGGCCGAGGAAAATCTCTAATAGCCTTGATATTATGCTCCGCTGGTTTTATACCATGTTGATTAGTTATATGGCCAAGAATCTCCAGTTCTTCGAAAGCAAATTGGCATTTTTTGTTGTTCAATTTTAAATTAGCCTCGCGAAAACATTTTAAAACAGCTTCTATTCTTTTGAGATGTGTTGAAAAATCCGAGCTATAAATGATTACGTCATCTAGATAACATAAGCAAATTTGCCATCTAAGATTACCAAGCATATTTTCCATGTTCCTCTCAAATGTAGCAGGGGCATTGCATAGACCAAAGGGCATTACGTTGAACTCATATAGGCCATGTGCTGTAGTGAAGGCTGTCTTTTCTTTATCTTTCTCCTCAACCTCTACTTGCCAATATCCTGATTTAAGGTCAATTGCTGAAAAGTATTTGGATCCTTGAAGTGTATCCAATACTTCATCAATTCTGGGAATTGGGTAAACATCCTTCACTGTTACATCATTCAATTTTCTGTAGTCAACGCAAAATCTGTACTTACCATCTCGCTTCTTGACCAAGATTACAGGGAAGGACCATGGACTCGAGGATGGTCTAATTATGCCGTCTCTGAGCATTTCATCAATTTGTTCTTTTATGATTTCTCGCTCTTTCGCGCTCACCCTATACGGCTTGTGTTTGATCGGTTTCGCGCCTTCTGTATCGATCCGATGTTTCGCTAAGTTGGATCTTCCTAATCCCGACGAAAACAAATCCTCGTACCTTTCCAAAACTTGTTTCAATTGCTCTTTTTCCTTATATGCTAAATTTTCGTTTATCTGAAATTGGGGTTCTTCATGCTCTTTTTGTTCACTTTCTTCCATAAGATTCACTTCGGCTGGCTGGCTTCCAAAGCACAATGTTTGGTTTTTTAATATTTTTAATGGTCGAGGGTAAGGGTTTGTTATCCAGATATATGTTTCCTTATTCACAACATTTATTAAGCTTCTCGCTAGTCGAAGTCCATTTGTTTGAAACATTTTATGGTTCTCCTCGATGATGTATTCGCCATCCTCTGCTTCTACAAATGCATTAATCAATTTAATAGAAAGTTCTGGTATAATGGCATCCTTTGCACTTTTTATTTTCTTCTGTTGATATTTGATTACGTCACGATTTTCTGTCAAGTCATATTTGATTATTTCACGCTGACAATCAATTTTTGCGTTCATTTTCTTAAGAAAATCACGTCCAAGTATAAATATTCGCAAATATGTTCTCATTATCACAAATTGATGTGTAATTGTTTTGTCATCAAATTTTATATTTAAAATAATATTTCCTACGATATCTAATTCTTTGCCATCGGGTCCGGAGCACATTTTATCAGGATTTATTATTTCAAGACCTGTGTTAAGAGCTGTACTAAGGTCGACCACTGAAAGATCGGCGCCTGTATCAATCAAAGCTTCGCAGATACCGATTCTATCCACGTTAATGTTCATTTTATATTTGGGGTCTAACTTTTTAATTCCATTTATGGTCGACTTGCTTTGATTGACGGACTCAGGCGCGATGTTTAGTTTAAATCTTCTAATGCTGCATATCTATTCCTTGTAGGGATACTCGAGTACGGGCTATTACTTACGTCAGAGTAGAGCAGAGGTCTCGACTTCTGAGTTCCATTATCCATTCGGATTTCTTCTTCGACCTTGTCTTGTGTAACTATGGGGTCCTCTTCCACAATTCTTACAAACCTGACTCTGCAATACCGCGCTACGTGTCCTGGCTTGTTACACTTGAAACATATTGGTCTCCCGTCTTCTGTCCTATTCCTATTCGAATTTGGATTCTTATTGTATGTTTTACTTGGGTAGACCGGTTTTGGCTCAGGATTGGGAGTGTAAGATCGTCTAGGGGCAGATACCTGGGGCAGAGGCTTGTTCTGGTAATACCTCGGAGTGGGGGCCTGGGGCTTGGAGGTGTTCTGGTAGTACCTCGGAGCGGGGGTCTGGGGCTTGGAGGTGTTCTGATATGGTCTTCTGAACGACGTAGCATTCTTCCATTGCTCTTGATGATGGGGACGAGGAGAGCGTGGTCCATTATAAAGAGCTTTTGATTTTTCTGCACGTTCTTGGTAATTCTTTTCGAACAAATCCAGCTTTTTACAAATTTCTAGAAGTTCATTGGTATTTTTAGGAGGGTTTAGGTGAAGGGCAAAAGAGTATTCTTTCTTTAACCCTCCAATAACCCAGTTTATTTTAGTCTCTTCTTCCATTTGGGGGTCGACCTTGTTGCACAGTACAAGGATATCCTCTGCGAACCTGATTGCAGGTTCATTCCACTGTTGTATCCTGTTTAATCTCATCCTCATTTCTTCTTTGTTGGCGTCTGAGGCAAAATCCTCAATTAGGCGGCTCTTGAAATTTTCCCAGCTGGTGAAACTTACTTTGTGTAGGTTCAGCCAGGTTTTGGCGCTACCAATCATATTCATGGCAGCATAACGGGAGATAATGTAGTCTGCCCAATGGTACAGGAAGCCAATTTCTTCAAGAGATTCAATCCATGGGCGAGGGTCTTCTGTTCCATCATACTTGGGGATGTCGATGTTGGGATTCAGGACAACTGGGTCGGAACTAGCATCTCTACCAATTGTTGCACCAGGTTGCGGCTTGGCAGACTCTTCAGCCTTGATTCTCTCCTGTGCTGGGTCTTGCATCTTACCAGAGCGTGTTTCAACCATCCTACAAATTTATAAAAGGGAATAATGAGATAAGTCTACTTTATGTAGCCACCAGAATAATTTATTTATTTTCTCACATCAAAGAGAGCAGTCAAGTCACAGTGTACCTAAATACAAATGATGATAATCTAAAAATAATCTGTTTTAAATAAATATCATAGAATATAAAAATAAATAAATATATAATTTAAATTTCAAATATATTAAAAATAATATAATAAATACGCCATTAATCATGATGTAACAATACATAGTTATCTCGTATGTCTTCAATAAAGGTTACTGTTTATCAAATATCTTTCATAGTTATTGCCTGGCCCGATACACATGCTAAAAGTCCATAGTTCTTCTAAAATACCCATTCCAAGAGTCTAACAACAGTATCACTATAAAAGGAAGTTCCAAAAATGCAATATAACAAAGGTATGGTAGGTTAAACTGGCGAAACCGCTGGGTGGGTTAACCACTGATGAGCCAGGCCCTCCCATTATTTTTTTCATTGCAGTAAGGGCAGTAGAAATTGTTTATTTTCAAAAAGAATCTTACACGCCTTTAAAATAATTTCGAATTTTGATACATGCTAAAAGGTATAACTTCCTTAAATATTGTTTCCATAAGTGTATATAACTAGAGCTATTTGTTAAAAAAACGAATTTCCATCAGGATTACTTTAACATTATTCTATCATAACCTAAGAGAGTTTGACTTACATATATAGTATATGATTTCAAATAGGTTCTAAGATATTTATACGAAATTTAATAAAGTTGATATCGAATATTATTCTTGGTAAACTAAATATGAAATCCATCAATTGATCAAATCCAGAGCAGCAGCTTTACACACCCAAAATAGAGGACATTGCTGTGATAGAGATGTATGGAGACATCTGAGGCTCTTCGTTGGACACGACAACAACAACATCAATTTTCTTATATTTTATTTCTCGATGTTTAGGCAACTCATTGTCATCTTTTTTCAAGGCAATTGATTTAGTAAAATCTGTAAAAATTATATTTTTGGCAAATTATTTCTTTTTATCTCTACAGACCTTATCTGAATGATATAAGTTATTGAATGAGAGAGATTGGCTCATTAATGGTGAACCTTCTCAGCGGTTTCACCAAATTAATCTCCAAACCGTTCTACTATTGTATTGGATTGGTTTTCTTATATACCTTGTATTTTCTAAGGAAGGATATATATTGCCACGTGGAAAATTAGGGAAGACCAACTTCAGGATGAGACAACAATTTATTTCAGGCAAGAACAAACTATGAATGGTAAACAAAAGATAAGCCACGAGGGAAATTTACAGAGTAGCAAAATATAAACTTAAAAATGACCACTCTGTTAATAAAAATAATAAAATTAATAAATACTTTGTTACAATATGTAATTCTATTGTCGTAAAATTTTATGTCCATAGTTTGCTTAAATACAATTTCTGATATTTCACCTTTGAGTATAACATATATAAGCAGAATGATCCAATATAGTTTTAAAGCTTTAAAGAAGCGGTCTGGTAGATTAAAAAAATTGGCGAAACCGCTGGAAGGGTTTACCACTGATGAGCCAAGTCCTTACAATATTTTTTCATAGCAATAAGGACAGTAGAAGTTTGATTTATGTATGAAAGAAACATTTGCGTTTAAATGTTTACATTTGCTATGGATAAAGATGGTTGCAGAAGATAGAATGGAAGGAAAGAAATAGAATGAAGAAGAATAGACTGATAGACCGGATGGGAAGCTAAGATAGAGAGAATTGACCCATTGAAAACATGGACCTGCCCAAGAGCATAGAAACTGAAGAAGATATCATATCTGAAAAAAGCATAGGGCTCCTCTCCCGTCAAATTAAACGTCAAACCCTAATGCTATCTATTGATCGTCGCCGCAAACTAGCGGCCTCGGGTCAGTGGCAAAGCCACAACACCAACTTTGGCAAACTGAGAAGCGTCCACCTAGAGACCATGGTTTCTGGCTAATGTCCCTCGTCAGCCTAGGGTGGACTTTATTCCATGAGATCCACACGGGATCTAATGGAATCTTGACAATCTTTCAAAGAGGTGTTTAGCTGGCAAAATGGCTGGTCCAAATCTATGGTTAAAATATAGATGGAAATTTTGCCTGGAGGAAATAGATCCAAAAAATCATAGTGTGCCTCTCCCGTCAAAACATCAAAACTAGACGCCATATATTAACTGTCACCACAAACCAACGGCCTCGGGTCGGCAACAAAATTCGGTGAAGATTTTGTTTTATTTTGAAAATAGAGCAATCTATAAATAAATCTTTAATTAAAAAGGCATATATTGGATAAAAATATCATTTATTTTACCAATATCTCAGTTGGCTGAACGCCAACCTTTATCAAGGTATTAAAACATATTATTGTGTGTCAACAACAAGATGTGGCGCTGAGTTTGTTGTTGACACACATTAAAAATATGTTCTAATATATTGATAAAGGTTGGCGTTCAGCCAACTGAAATATTGGTAAAATAAATTATATTTTGATCCAATATATGCCTTTTTAATTAAAGATTTTGTTTTATATTTCACAAATGTTATGGTTCTGTGAAACTATTAATAAGATGAACTGTCTTTTATTCGAGGCCTTCCATGATTATTATTGATTGGTATTTTACATAAATGGTATGTAAGCATTAATATTTGTCAAACAGAGTAAACACTTGGCACTTTTTTAATTTCAAACTCGAAAACATGTTTGCAAATCATTAAGAAGAATCTTTCAAAAACGCTAAATAGATAGTGAAAAGAAAAATAAAAAATACAGCTAAAGAAAGAAAAAAAATAACATCAACGTCAATTATGGAAGTGTTGGCAAATATTTAACATCACAACTTGACACGAAAATATTAAATTTAAAAGATTTTGACTAACCTTTTCAAAAATATTCTTTGCAAATTTTCTTTCATTTATATATTTTTTATTTTTTAAATTATTTTTTAGAATGGAAAGCATATTTAGGCAAACTTAGCCTTAAATAGCCATTTTTTTATTTCTCAGGAAGCCTCTGGGAACAATTATTTGGTCTTAGAGGTACAGTCTGCACCACGCTGATGAGGGCCAACAGCCCGCAAGGCGTAGGTGGTTACCTTTTCTTGGTTTATCAAGAAATTGGGTTGGTCAAATATCAGGGAACAGGCCAAATAAACGTTTAGTTTATTTTTGTTCCACTAGATGGCAATCTGCCATCTAGAGATACTCATGTGAGAACGGTTAGGATTTATTTGTAACTGAATTATTTCTTTTACATTCATGGACAAAACTTAATGAAGTTTTACCTTTTACCATGTATATCGGGATTCAGACAATAACTCTGAAAGATACACTCATGGACAAAACTTAAGGAAGTTTCACCTTTTATCATGAATATCGGGATTCAGACAATAACTCTGAAAGATACACTCATGGACAAAGCTTAAGGAAGTTTTACCTTTTAGCATGTATATCGGGATTCAGACAATAACTCTGAAAGATACACTCATGGACAAAACTTAAGGAAGTTGTACCTTTATCATGTATATCGTGATTCAGACAATAACTCTGAAAGATACACTCATGGACAAAACTTAAGGAAGTTGTACCTTTTATCATGTATATCGTGATTGAGACAATAACTCTGAAAGATACACAAATGGACAAAGCTTAAGGAAGTTGTACCTTTTATCATGTATATCGTGATTCAGACAATAACTCTGAAAGATACACTCATGGACAAAACTTAAGGAAGTTGTACCTTTTATCATGTATATCGTGATTCAGACAATAACTCTGAAAGATACACTCATGGACAAAACTTAAGGAAGTTGTACCTTTTATCATGTATATCGTGATTCAGACAATAACTCTGAAAGATACACTCATGGACAAAACTTAAGGAAGTTGTACCTTTCAGCATGTATATCGTGATTCAGACAATAACTCTGAAAGATACACTCATGGACAAAACTTAAGGAAGTTGTACCTTTTATCATGTATATCGTGATTCAGACAATAACTCTGAAAGATACACTCATGGACAAAACTTAAGGAAGTTTTACCTTTTAGCATGTATATCGGGATTCAGTCAATAACTCTGAAAGATACACTCATGTACAAAACTTAAGGAAGTTTTACCTTTTAGCATGTATATCGGGATTCAGTCAATAACTCTGAAAGATACACTCATGTACAAAACTTAAGGAAGTTTTACCTTTCAGCATGTATATCGGGATTCAGACTATAACTCTGAAAGATGCACAAATGGACAAAGCTTAAGGAAGTTTTACCTTTTAGCATGTATAGCGGGATTCAGACAATAACTCTGAAAGGTATTACAGTGACCTTTATTAAAGACACACGAGATAACCAAGTGTATACACTCAAGGACAAAACTTTAAAAAGTTTTATCTTTCAGCATGTATATCGGGATTCAGACAATAACTCTGAAAGGTATTTGATAAACAATGACCTTTATTGAAGACACGAGATAACCAAGTGTATACACTCAAGGACAAAACTTAAGGAAGTTTTACCTTTCAGCATGTATATCGGAATTCAGACAATAACTCTGAAAGATATTTGATACACAGTGACCTTTATTGAAGATACACGATAAAACCAAGTGTGAACAAAATTGCCTCTGTCTTCTTCAAAAAATAAATAAATAGACGACCGACGATATCAAATAACTTCTACTTCCCTAAGTTTTGTCCATGAGTGTATGTGGTCTGTTATTATATATGATAATATCATATATTTTACTACGTTGGAAATTAGAGAAAACAAAAACTTCAGGATGAGACAGCAATTTATTGCAGGCAAGAACAAACTATGAATGATAAACAAAAGATAAGCAAAAGAGGGAAGTGTACAGAGTATAACAAAATATAAACATAAAAAATAATACTCTACTAATTAAATAATAAATAATTTGTTACAATATAATGATTCAGAAATTGCTAATCGCCTTTTTTCTTTTGTAAATTAATATTTTGATCGTGTATGTTTCATATATAGAATTTTTAAAAAAATCTAAACACCTTTTAAAATGTATTTAATCGTTGAAAAGAAGCACATAGTTTTTAATTAATTACCATACAATATTATCAATAATATAACAAATTAAAAATACACTTAGTAATTTCTGTTTCCATTTATAGAAAGGTAAAAGTACATCGTTTTTATTCCAAAGAGACTTTATTTTACATATAAATTGCCATTTGAGCTTTATAAAGCGGTATAACAAAACATAAAATTACTCGAATTAAATAAAATTCTATCCATGTAGTTACTGTACCGTGTAACACATATTTACCTGGTGTCTCTTTGATTGGTATTTACCTTGGGCAAACAGAATTCTATTTATCTTCATCTATTTACTTCTGTTTATCATCACTCTAATTGTCCGATTTACTGATCACAATTTAGTGATTTACTGATGAACCAGGCCTTCCCTTTGATTTTCCATTGCAGTAAGGGCAGTAGTAATTATTTTATTTTAAAAATAATATTACGCGTCTAAAATAGCTTCGTAATTTGATAACAGATGGCGCGCTAGTGCATCGTAATATAATTCTTGGAATTAAAGACACAAATCGATATTTGCGAAAGAGAGATCGCTCGAAGCATATTATATATTTATAATTATATGTAATTCTGCTGTCCTAGAAGCTTATGTCCATATTTAAATCTAAAATACCCATTCGAAAAGTCAAGCATCAGTATCACTATAAAAGGAAGTTCCAAAAATGCAATATAACAGCGGTATGGTAAATTAAACTGGCGAAACCGCTGGGAGGGTTCACCACTGATGAGCCAGGCCCTCCCTTTAATTTTCCATTGCAGTAAGGGCAGTAGAAATTGATTTATTTTAAAAAGAATATTACGCGTCTAAAATAGTTTCGTGATTTGATCAGAGAGTGGAAAATAGATTGTTTGATTGTTTACATTGTCCTATTGTTGAATATTCGATCGTTTTACATATATATTGTTTTAAATTTCGGTTATCTTACATCTCGATTGTTAAAGAATACGATTTTTTAATCTCTCGATTAGCTCAGATTTTGATATTTTATACAACGCGATCCTGTTGTAGATTGCTCTATTTTCTGAACTTTCTACATGTGTAGACATGTGGTGTACTTACAGTACAAGCTGTCACAACCCTCTACCCACAGCTTTCTACAAGTGTAGACATGTGGTGTACTTACAGTACAAGCAGTCACAACCCTCTACCCACAGCTTTCTACATGTGTAGACATGTGGTGTACTTACAGTACAAGCTGTCACAACCCTCTACCCACAGCTTTCTACAAGTGTAGACATGTGGTGTACTTACAGTACAAGCAGTCACAACCCTCTACCTACAGCTTTCTACATGTGTAGACATGTGGTGTACTTACAGTACAAGCAGTCACAACCCTCTACCCACAACTTTCTACATATGTAGACATGTGGTGTACTTACAGTACAAGCAGTCACAACCCTCTACCCACAACTTTCTTCATATGTAGACATGTGGTGTACTTACAGTACAAGCAGTCACAACCCTCTACCCACAGCTTTCTACATATGTAGACATGTGGTGTACTTACAGTACAAGCAGTCACAACCCTCTACCCACAGCTTTCTACATGTGTAGACATGTGGTGTACTTACAGTACAAGCAGTCACAACCCTCTACCCACAGCTTTCTACATGTGTAGACATGTGGTGTACTTACAGTACAAGCAGTCACAACCCTCTACCCACAGCTTTCTACATATGTAGACATGTGGTGTACTTACAGTACAAGCAGTCACAACCCTCTACCCACAGCTTTCTACATATGTAGACATGTGGTGTACTTACAGTACAAGTAGTCCCAACCCTTTACCCACAGCTTTCTACATGTGTAGACATGTGGTGTACTTACAGTACAAGTAGTCTCAACCCTCTACCCACAGCTTTCTACATGTGTAGACATGTGGTGTACTTACAGTACAAGCTGTCACAACCCTCTACCCACAGCTTTCTACATGTGTAGACATGTGGTTTACTTACAGTACAAGCAGTCCCAACCCTCTACCCACAGCTTTCTACATGTGTAGACATGTGGTGTACTTACAGTACAAGCTGTCACAACCCTCTACCCACAGCTTTCTACATGTGTAAACATGTGGTGTACTTACAGTACAAGCAGTCACAACCCTCTACCCACAGCTTTCTACATGTGTAGACATGTGGTGTAGTTACAGTACAAGCTGTCACAACCCTCTACCCACAGCTTTCTACATGTGTAGACATGTGGTGTACTTACAGTACAAGCAGTCACAACTCTCTACCCACAGCTTTCTACATGTGTAGACATGTGGTGTACTTACAGTACAAGCAGTCACAACTCTCTATCCACAGCTTTCTACATGTGTAGACATGTGGTGTACTTACAGTACAAGCAGTCGCTAACTACTAGCTATCATAATTATTACCTCGTGTACAAGGGAGAATAAAAATTTTCATTCTCATATTGAGCCACTTCAGATGCTTCCAATCTTCATTTTTCTGTCGTTCCTATTGACTATACCTCGGGCTCAAACACATCACACAACAAATCAGAGTTCTCATCAAACTAAAATAAAGTCTTCACCAAGTCTTCTCTATCCTCAACATATCGATCTTAATAAGATACACTCATGGATAAAGCTTAAAAGTAAGTTGTACTTCTCAGCATAAATATCGGTATTCAGAAAATAACTCTGAAAGATATTTAATACACGGTGACCTTCATTGAAGACTCACGAGATAACCAAGTGTGAACAAAATTGCCTCTGTCTCCTTAGAATAAAACAGCGACATCGAATAATTTCCATTTCTTTAAGTTTAGTCTATGAGTGTACATGCTTAAGGGTACAACTTACTCAAATTTAGTGTCTCTCCATGAGTATATCTATGGAATACACTTCAAGAATTGACCAACCTATGGAACCTTCAAACAGGATTGGTATCTATTCCAATAAAGAATATGTTAACGTCTCAATTTGGCTACTGTTGAGGCTACTCTATGAAAGACACAAATTTTAAAAATCATTAATTGATTAAATAAATATTAGAATATTTAGAAACTGATTGAGCGTAAAACACTTTCTTTTATATCCAATAGATGGGGCTGATTTTTATCGTAAAATAATTTAGTCACCAAATATCGATTAAGGATAATTATAGACAACGCGTCTGTGACTAGGAGAAAATCTTTAGAAATCTTTTATATAAATTCATCATTATACATGTCCTTTATATCTTCTTTACATTGAAGTTAATTAAATACTTGATTGAATAAATAATAAAAATTGTTCTTGTTATAAATTCTGTTGGATCGGTTGTTCAATCAGATGCAGAATAGATTGAAATATATAAGTTTTAATATATCACGACATAGCAAGCAGCCAGAACAAGGGAAGACATAAACAGGAAGTGAAGGGAAAGGTACAGCGCCTCTAGTGGTGGTGGTTGGAAGCTCCTCAATGCCACGTCGCCCCCTGAACGTTGGCGCGCTGGAATTCACTGTTGTATTTGAGGGAAGCACACAGTTCATCAAATTTGAATTGCTTTTTAGTGATGGAATTGACAATTGCAGATATCTCTACTATATTTGATATGCAGATATTTGCATCGTTTTAGCATTGTCTGTGCAAATTGACATCTCTGTCTATATAGCGCGGCCTTGTTGGATTGTTAGTTGGCTAGCGGTTATTGGATAGGGCAGGTCGTGGAGCTGCTGATGTACATATAATTTGATCTCTTGTCCTTCTTTTATAGTTTTATACCTTTAAGTAATTAAGGTTATTTCTCTTCCTCTACGAATCTCTATAATTTTTCCCAACAATTAGAAAATATGTAAATACTTTTAATAGTTTAAGGCTATATATTGTCACGTTTGTGAATTTTATATATATTTATTTCTTTTTCATTGATCTTTGTATATTAAATCAAGAAGTCATTTTTGCTATCATCATCACATGCAATGTAATTTTTTAAATAAACAAACGATAATAAACAACAACAATGTAATTTGCATCTTCATTATTATAAAACAACAACAAAGTTAAATAAACAATTTTAAAACATATTTTAACATTTAACACAAAAACCGTTACAATATACAATGTTTAGGACAAAATAATAAAGCCTCCGAGGTTGCGTTTCTTTTTTAAAACGTTTAATAATGCTCAAGCTTTTTGGTATGGTGGCCCTTCTACAGGAGCAACGCAAATGGTAGTGAATCGTCAGCAACTGTTATATATTTTTTACCTAATATGTTTACATAATTACAAAAATTTTTATAAGAGAACTATTAATTTCTTGATATATGCTAAGTATTGAAATATTATTAATGTTTATCCAGAATATTTACATCTTTCAAAACTTAAGGTAAAAACTATTATCTAATAATTTAACATATGAGATTTGAATTAGCTATGGAAAAGTGTTACGAAATAGGAGCTATTCCATTAAATATGGGGAAGTGTACATTTTATAATTGCTATTTATGAGTTCTGTATATGATTCTGGAATTTCAATGTGTCTATTGATGCTTGCGTGTTTTAATGATAAAAAAGCTTCTAAATACAGTCTTTTCTGTTTATTGTTTATGTTGGTGTAGAAATTTTTGGGTTATTTAGGTTGAAGGTGTAACCTGTATTTTCAGTGTGTTGGTATAAACGGGATTTTTTATCTTTTTTATTTATGGATCCGGTGTGCTCGTTTGTCCTGTCTATTACTTGTCTGCTGGTTTCGCCTATGTACATGCTATTGCATTGGTTGCATTCTATTGAGTATATTGCTTGACTGTTGTATATTGGTGAGTTATGGCTATTGTTTTTTTGTAATGGGATTTCTGACTATTGCGCCTATGTTGGGTGTGTTTTCGTAATATGTTTTTATACCGTATTTTCTGATTTCTCGGGCTATTGTTACGCTATTAGGGGAGTATGGTATGATGCAAATAGATTTATATGTTTGACTATTGTTTGTGTTATTGGGGTTATAGAAATGCCTTAATGTGAAATATTTTGGGTATCCGGCTGTGGTAAGATATTGAATTATATTTTTAGTTTCTATTGCTTTACTTGTGTTGTTGGAGCAATGTGTGTGTATCCGTTTTGTTAGGGTTTTTACTGTGTTGATTTTGTGGCTTAGTGGACAGTATGATGAATATTGTCTGAAATTGGGTTGGAATGTAGGCTTGTAATATACTGTGGAAGTGTACTGTGAGTTGTTTTTAGTGATGAGGATGTCAAGGAATGGTAAGGAATTATTGTTTTCTTTTTCTATGGTAAAGTGTAATTCATTATGGAGACTATTTATTTCAGTTAATATATTATTAATTTTATCTGTTTGGCAAATGCAAAAAAAATGTCATCTATATATCTTTTCCAGGTTTGTATTATGTTAGGGAAACGACTGATTATTGTTTGGTCTATGTGTCTCATGACTATTTCGGTTAGTGGGGAGGATAAAGGACTTCCCTTAGGGGAGCCATTGGTCTGTTTGTAGTATTTAGAGTTAAAGGTCAATATGTTTTTTTTTTTTTAACTTAGATTTATCAATTTTGTGATTTTGTCGGAGGTGCTATTGTCGATGCCGTGTTGCGAGAGGAGGTTTTTGGTGGATTCGATAATTAAGGGGTGGGGCAAACTGGGGTATAAGTTTACAACGTCGAAAGAAACCATAGTATGATTATCCTTGTAGGGAGTATGCCATATTTCTTGTATAAATGTTGGAATGGAATTAATAGTAGTGTGGTTATTGCTATCTCTGAGTATGGGCGTTAGGAACAAATTTAGGAATTTCGCCAGGGGAGCTGCTGGGGAGAGATAATAGGCAACTATTGTCCTTAATGGTATGCCCGGTTTGTGGAGTTTTGGCAATCCGTATATGTATGCTTCGGTGTTCATCTTGGATATGAAGTTCTTAAGTTCTTCATCAGTTATTGTTTTTTGTCTTTGCAGGTTTCTTAGTTCCTTTTATAATCTGTTGTAAATTTCTATTTTTTCTAATTCAGAAGCTGGTTCGTAATATCTATGATCATTCAGGGTGGTGTGCATCTTCTCGATATACTCTGTTGTATCCATAATGACTGTTTGGGCGCCTTTGTCGGATCTAGTTATGACTATTTCGCTTTTATCTCTAAGTCTTCTGGCTATGGTTCTGTTCGCGGGGTTTGATTTTGGACAATTTGGGGTCTTGCTCAATGTGGTTGTTACGATATTCCTGATTTTGGCTTTTTCCTGATGGTTCAGCCCGTTGATAGAGGCCTCTAAACCGGCGATGATTTTTAGATTATCACTTGTTCTCATACTTCTATGCTTCAATCCTTTTGATAAGAATTTAGTGTCATCCTCTGTAAGTTCGGTGCTGGATAGGTTGACGATTTTTGGCTGCTGTTTTTCTGAATTGAGCTGTATTTTATATTTCATTGATCAGTATCGTAATTTTCTATTGTGTTTTTTATCCATTTCTGCGTTTAATATCTTGATGTCTTGAGTTGTTCTGGTTATGAGATTCAACATTATATCCGGATGTACTTTTTGAGATGTGATGGATATTAAATCTTTGATAGTTTTTGATGCGAGTCGTATGAATGAATGGCATCCTTTAATTCGAGATTTCAGTAATCCTATCTGGGTTTCTTTTATGATCTTTGCTGAAAATGGATTCCCTACCGGATCTTTTACTCTGAGTGAGGGCGGGATAAAGTTGTGTTCCAAGCAAATTCGGTTAAAGGCGAGATGCTTCCTCCATTCTTGATTGTTGTAAAGAAATAGATTTCAATCTAAGTGTGTTGGAATTCAACAATTAAACAAACAGCCCAGATTGCACTCTGTGTATTTCATCTTTGATTAAGACAATATAACTTTTTCAATCTTTATTTATTACGCACACACACACACAGGGTAAGGGGCTATAGAAATCAATTATAGCAAAGTAGGCATATCCTGACCAGGAGCACATGTGCTTTTCAGAAGGCAGAGTGCCATCTGGTGGAACAGAAATCAATGAATAGTTGATTTCTGTTCCACCAGATGGCGTTCTGCCTTCTGAAAAGCACATGTGCTCCTGGTCAGGATATGCCTACTTTGTTTTTAATATCAACACCTGACACACTTATTTTTTTTCTATTGTTTTTCATATATATTTGTAAAAAATATCATTTTAAAAATATCATTATAAAAGATTTATATTTTTCAAGCAAGATAGAGGCAAGACTTTGCCGGTCCCAAGCCCGGATGAAAAAGGAGAAGGGGGAGCAGTAACAAGCTCGCTAAAAAACCTAGGCTCAGCTGGCCTGGCTGATAGTACCCTGTAGGGCCTCCTAATCCAGGGATACAGGATGAACAGCGTTTGTACTCCATGTTAGGAGCAGCTGCACATGGCGTCTGTTCCTCATGTCAGAGGCGGCCATTTCTTTTGGAGCTAAGTCGGCCTGCCACTGAGTAGTGCTCCCAGTCTTAATGACAAAGGCAGACGCATTCTACTTCACCCAGTGTGGAGATAAGAGAGAAGAAGAATACTCTCTTCCCCTGAACAAAGTGACTCCCTGTGTGTTACTGAAACTTCAAAGTTAAACTATAGGTTGATGTGTTTTTCTCTGAATCTACTTCCACAACCAACAATTGATCTTCAGAATCTATATATAATTATATATATTGTGGCAAAGAAATAATTTATTATTTAATTTAATATTATTTAATGAAAATATTCAACAGGCATTTCCTCCCGGCAAATTTTTTTTTCCATCTATATATATTACTCTGTATTTGTGAAATCATCATAAAAATATTTCTTTGCTTGTTTGTTCAATATTCCCTAGCTGTAGATAGTTGGGTTGATAATTGTCGACTAGTCGTAATGACGCCATCAATAAATACGCTTACATCTTAAGATATTCCAATGCTAATTTTCTACGCTACAATATATATATGACATAATAAAAATATGATTTTTATTATTCATAATAAAATTAAAATTCTAGAACAAAATAATTACATAACCATAATATTTATTAAAATTGTTTTCCAAATATAACTGAAATTATAACTTGAATAATAAAATTAAAAATAAGAATTAAACACAGAGTTAATTTTTAAAATGTAAAGGAATGCCAAACAAAAAGAATATAACCTAATTTGCTTTTTTTAAATATAATAATAACTTTGTTGATTGTTTTTGTATCTAAAACTGTTTGCTTTGAGAAATAATCAAAATAAATATAATTTAGGACATAAAAGGTTATTATTCATTTTTTTTATCCACGACTGCATGAAAGGTAACGTATATAGAATATACGTTTTTTTTTTATGACCTACTAGACGAATGACCCGGGCAACGCCCGGGTTTTACCCGATTAAATGTTTTTATTCAAATACTATTCGTTACAATTATATAAATAATATATATATATAAATAAGACGAATGACCCGGGCAACGCCCGGGTTTACACGATTAAATGTATATTACATATGGAAGATGGACGTAGTTCCCGGAGGGCATCCGCGAGGTCACTCTGTCCCCGCGCAACTGTCCAACCGGGAGCGCCCCCCGCCGTCAAAATCGCCACGCGTTCTAGAGGGCGCTGCTCGTGAGCTCAGCCGGCCGGCAGCTGGGAGATCTCATTTACTCGGCGGGGGGGGGGGGGGCAGGGAAGACACGTGCTGCGCCGTCAGCCAATGGGCGCCGCCCGTCGTCAAAATCGCCGCGTTCTAGAGGGCGCTGCTCGTGAGCTAAGTCGAATAGTTTGGATATATAGTTTTAATAATTGATTTATATATTTTTTAAAATAGCCTATCGTCATCCTCGTTATTTTTTACCTATGTATGGAAATTTTGGTTTGAATTAGTGAACTACTGCGAATTTGTATACCGGACATACAAACCAACCAACCAACCAACAGACAAACATACAAACATTCATTTTTATATATATAGATATATAAAATTATGTCAGATTTTGTATATTTATCCTTGAAAAAACATGTTTTTTAAATACTTTATACAAACTGTGTTGGCTAGTCATTTTTATTAAGTTGTAAAGTCTTGTTGAAACCCCTGAATTGTACATGTTTTACTTTTGTAGCTTGTTGTGTCTACTTGTTCAATATGTAAATAGTTTTCCCTATATTTCCCTTCAAGAAAATTTAAACGATTGTACATATACACACACAGCTTTATTAAGACCACTGGTCTTATACAGATTCAGCACAGGAAGCAATAATATATGGAGCTCCTATACTCCAGGCAGCACAGCACCCAACAACAGCCTCCTGGTCCGACGTATGTCCAATGGCCACACGTTCCTTTATGCATACGTCAAGGTTAGCGAATCACTAAACAGGCCAGTGTGGAATCAGCCACGTTCTAGTCTTCGCTTTCCTCATCCAAATGGACCACGACATTCGGCGATTCTATTAATCTCCTTTGAACGGTGAAGACCTTGAAGAATTTATATAAACCAAAAAGAAGAACGATTGTACATATAAGCTTCAGCCCTCCCTGCCGTATGGACAATCCGTTATCTGCACTCAGCTTATCAGCATGTGAATAAGTACTTTATCTTTTCTTTGTGACGTTCGAAATAAAAAATCTTACCTCCCACCCACTGATTTTTTTTTCTTTCGCAAACACTTTTTCAAGCGTTGGAGAATAGTTCTACAACAAGGGTTGTTGCATATATATTGATATTTGATAAAAATGTTAACATGGTTCTGTATTTATTGTTTTTTTTTATTACTATCTTCAATTCTTCTTTTTTTAAATATATTTTTGTTCCTATATTTCCGCTCATATGCCACGTAACTGCCTATGATTAAGCGTAAACTTGTCATACCCCTACTTTGTTACCAATATACAAAAGCCTTTTTAATATCTTTAAATATACTTTTCTATTCATGATAAAATTGTGAAAAAAAAAGTATTAAAATTACAAATATATTTGTGGAAAAAAGTATTAAAAAATTATAAAAATTTTCAGTTTTTTTTTTTGTAAATATTTCTGGTGGGATAAAGTCGATATTATATAGTAAGCCCGTTGAAGAGCGATTAACGCTTGAAAGCTAGCGTTTATTAAATAAACAAGATACTCATTGTGATAATATATTTGAAACTTTAATAAAATATAATTTTATCTACTTTCACTTTAACTATCTTTAATAATTCTCTTATACAATTTTATTTCATATATATTATAGAAATAACACCAATTCAACTTATATTTAACAGCGTGCCGTATGACCTTATTTTCTTTAAATAGGTTTATATGTATACAGGGTGATCCAAAAGTCCCGCACAACTTTAAAAATTAATAACTCCGCGAATATTTGCGCTAGAGCAATGCGGTAAACACCATTGTGTTCAGGATGCAATGGGATTTTTTATGGCAAATAATGAGAAATTCGAAATTGATTTTAGTTACAACTTTATTCCCCAGATGGCGCTCTACCAGAATCAGCGATTCAGCGGCCAAATTGTTTGATAAATTGAAAAATATAACTGAACGACACGTATTTTTCCTTTTTGAATACCAGGAAAGAACCCTAATAATATCAAATTATAAATTAATAAAACACCATTTCGCCAAAAGTTAGAAGAATTGGCTGACGATTTTTAAATACAATCTGAGATATGTAAAATAAGAATATGCAAATAAAAACATGTAGCAAAAAATATTTATATTTTAGATGGAGTTTTGTGAAATAGATTGAATGTTTAAAAATAATTACTGATATCAATACACGATTTTTGAAATGTTAATATAGTATCAAAAAATTATGATGGCACTACTAATAGGATTTCGTGCTATAAGGAATGTATAGTTTCTTGACTTATTGGCGACACTTGACTATTTAACTGGATATTTGTCATGATCCAAAAATGAAATATAGAGGGGAGTGACAAAATATATTTGTCGTACTTTATTCCAAATATCCTATGGGTTTGTCAAATGTTATCATTGTTTATTATACTGTACATAATTTTGAAAATGTATCCCCTCAAAAAAAATCATTTTTAAATCGACCTTTTGCGTTGAAAAACGTGGTAGTAAAAGCACATTTTGAATTATTTTTTGCGCAAAATATCTAAAGTTGGGGGGAGGGGATACAGAGATTATTCCTTATGCTATTTCTTCTAATGAGCGAAAAGCGATAAACTAAACATAAGGGGTGAAATCGTGTATACCAGTGATTTTCGAGAAGTTATAACACTTTGGCCTGCACGACATAATATAAAATGTGGGCAAATGACAAACAAAAAAATTACTGTTTACAGAAAAAAAAAAAGAGTCAAGATATGAGGACAGCATTTATTTTTCCCATAACTATTGCGTATTTGACTATGACGTGTAGACTCATGGACAAAACTTAAGGAAGTTAATATTTTAGGCAAGAAACAAAGCAAACTCATTTTTGCCTATATAACAGTGTATTTTCATACATGTAAATTGGAACGTTCTCCTTTAAAAATTAATTATAATAAAATTATTAGGGTTTAACGATATGTGTCTCTTTGACCCCACTCCAGAAGATCCTTGCATGGAACACGTCAACTGGGAACATGACCAATGCAGTCGGGTTCTGTTCCCAGACGAATCCAGGTTAAGCCTGAATAATGATTCCCGACACTCCTTAATCTGAATATATAAAGGAACACATGCTACTACCCCTCAAACATCGTAGAAAAAGATGCCTATGGCAGTTGATGGTCTGGGCAGGAATCATGACAAATGGCCGCACGCCTCTCCATGTCTTCGACGGTGGGACTCTGAATACACAGCGATACCGGGAAGAGATCCTAGAACCCCATGTCCGACTTTTCCGGGAAGTTGTTGCGTGTTTATGGATGACAACGCGCCCCACACAGAGCAGCTCTGGTAATGAATATCTGAAATCAGAAGACACATACAGAATGGAATGGCCGGGTAGGACCCTTGACCTCAATCCCATAGAACATCTTATCTGGGGAGGAAGGTATCAGCTCGCCAAGAACCACCCAGGACAACCGCTCTTGAACAGGAATGGGCTTTAATCCCTAATGAACTCCTAAACATCCTTATTTTCAGCATGAGACGACGGTGCAAGTGTTGCTTGGGGCGGTCACATCTCCCTATTAGTCCTGCTGATACGTGGTATTTCTAAAGTGGAAAGTCTTTGATGTCGCCAACCGTCTGTTTTTTTTTTTATAAACTTAGTAATTGCTTATGTTTTCAATAAAGGTCACTGTGTATCAAATATATTTCATTGTGTTATTGTCTGAATCTCGATAAACATTCTAAAAGGTACAAATAATTTTTGTCTATGATTATATTTTATTTTCTCACCTAATAATAGATATAGCTTCTATATCTATTGTTATATTTTAAATCAAATTCTAAATAAATGTTTATCTGTGGTATTCAAATAAATTGCATCCATAAGACGCTGAAAATATATTACTCGCAGTTATAACTAAAGAAAATGCCAAAACCGATGACGAACCCAAAATTAGCCCCTAAACTACGACCGGGTGTAGATTTCTCGACAGTTTGTTAAAACGATTTCGAAAAACAAAGAGCTGCAAAATATAACACATGAGGTAACTGCCTTCTCTCTTGTATTAGGTCACAACCCTTGCTCAATGTGGCGCCCTTCATTCTCAAACACCGCCTGCAGACGATAGATGACAGCATGGTCACAATTAAATAGTTGAAATTTATAAAACGTGCCATCTGATAAAAGCTTTCAACATAGCCAATGTGGTAGGCCGGCATCGATAAAAACGCGACTTAATGTACCCCCATAATCGAAATTGTAAGGCGTCAAGTCTGGTGATATTGGTGGCCACTGGTATATAAAGTGGCGACTTATCAACAATTTCCACCGAACGTATCCATCAGCAATTGTTTGGCACCGCGGGAGATATGAGGAGGTCCTCCATCTTGCTTTAATGTTATTTCGCTTAGTGTTTGTCTGTCCTGCAATATGGGAATAACCTTTTCTCTCAAAAGTTGAACATAACGTTCACCAGTTACAAAAACGGTCTTAAAAGTTCTTCCATTGATTTTTTCAAAAAAAAATGGCCCAATAATAAAAGAAGAAGTGAACCCACACAAAACTGTAACTCTGTGCTAATGAAATGGTATTTCTGTAAAATTCCTAGGGTTTTCTGTTGCCAAAATGAGGCAGTTTTGAATGTTAAATTCTCCCTTTAGATAAAAGTGAGCATAATCTGTTCTTAGAACATTTGACAGCCAGTTTTCATCAATATCAATTTGCTGGAAAACCCATGCAGCTAATTATTGACGCTACTCAAAATCGCTGACTTTCAACTCGTGAAAACTTTGAATTTTGTTAGGATATTTTTATAGAAAAATTATAAATGTGTGTTCTCTCCAAACTGTTCCATATGAAATCCCCGTTTGTCGAGAAACTTGTCTAGCACTTACTTCTCCATACTTCTCAATAGCTTCAGCATTCTGCAAAACCGTAACAGCCACTGACTTGTATGTCGATGGTCTTCCACTCCGAGGTTTTGCTTCCAGAGATCCAGTTTCCTCAAAACTTTTAATCAATCGCTTTAGAGAGTAGCAACTCATTGGTCCTTTACCGCTTCGAATATCTTTAAAGGAACGAAACGCTCGTAAAGCTTCAGTGGCAGGTTCTGAATCACAATTAAAAAAATTCACCAAGAGTGCCTTATCCTGTAGTGACGGCATTCCAGCGGGAAGGGGAGAAGTTCGAACACACCTCCTTGCGGTCCCCCCTGGACCCTTGGAATATTTGACCAAATTCTGGTTCGTTTCCAAGATGACTAACGTTGCAACGGCACCCATTTTCAAATGAAGAGCAAAACTGATATCTCCAGTAATGCTACCGCGTCCGGGGTAACCGCCGCGTCAGGAGCTGCAGCTCGAGCTCATGATGAGAAATCTACTACGAGGACACAATTAAATCTACTACAACTCAATATAAATGGTACCCAGAGGAAAATAAAGAGCTGACTTGTCTTCTCTGTGACAACAATGTACATATTAATTGTCCTCAGGAGACAAAATTGAATCAGAATCTGAGATTCAATATCAAAGATTATACAACACTACGAATGGGCAGACCGGGAAAATTCAGAGGAGGACTTGCCGTTTTGATTAAAACTCTAGAAATCAAATTTAAGGAAATCGTCTATAATCATAGTAAGCCTAAAGAAAGCACGACAGAAGCTCAGGCAATAGAAATCTATCTTACAGATAAAACAATTCCAATCATAAATGTTTATCACCACGATAATACTAGCATCAATACAGGCCTGATAGAGACATTAAGTGAAGCGTCTTCGGATATCGCAATCATACATGGTGATTTTAACGCCGAAAGACCAATTTGGGGATCACCTGTCCAGGATAACAAAGGTCAGCAGGTTGAGGACATGCTAACCGACCTCGACCTTACGCCGTTAAATAACGAAAAGAAAACCTATCTATCCAAGTCCACAGGTACAGAATCCGCAATAGACATCACAGCGATAAATTACAACATCGCACCCACAACACAATGGAAAATCCAGAAAAGTGAAATCAGTGACCATAGACCAATTTTAACAACCCTAAACTTCAAAATTGAGAATGTATAACAGAAAAAAAGAACACTGGAAAAAAAGGAATGCAAGAACTAACGGCCAATTGCTCTTACCAGCATACTTTGTAAAATAACAGAATGAATTATGCACTCTAGGCTAATAGTCTGGCTCACTAAAAATAATTAAATAAACTTCTACCAAACTGCCTAAAGATCCAGACACTGTACAACTGATAAATTGTTCTACTTCTGTCAATCAATAATATATTTCTAGGAAAAACCGCCAAAGAAGACAACGGCCGTATTCCTGGATATGACCTCAGCTTTTGATCGAGTGTAGAAATTATTTGAAAGGCTGCACAACATCGGAGTAAGAGGAAAAACCTTAATCTGGATTGCAGACTTCTTAAGGGGAAGAAGGATAAAGGTTCGGGTCAATGGAACATTTTCCAAGGACCGAAGAACATGGGCTGGTGTACCTCAGGGATCTGTGCTCAGTCCTCTACTCTTCTCGTTATATATTAACTGTTGTTTAACGTGAATAGATGAATATTATTTGTATTATTTAAAGCCTCATTATTTAAAAATATATGTATATGTAGTATATTTTTGAGTTAGGTAGATCACAATCTTCTTATAATATTTATCATAAACCCATATCTATATAAAATATGTATCGAACAATGGAAATGACAATAAAACAAAGAGGTAAAAGGTAGACCAGACGACGACAAAAGCCAGACGAACAGGTGTTTATGATAATGAGTTCAATCACCCCGTCAACAGGTGGCCAGACGTAATAAACAACCCGGCGCCTGACAGGTGGCGTGATTTTATGGGAGCCAATCAGAACTCGCCGCCATCTGTGAGCGTCTCATATAAAAGCCCCCCCCCCCCCCAAGATTGGGACAAAGGCAGTTGTTCAGTTAGTTGTTTTCAGAGCGACGCCGTCATACGGTCGGGTCTCTCACCCCTATCCGCGATGTAGGCATCCGCGGCGCCCGTGGTCCGACTGTCTTCGTCCGTGGTCTACCTCTACCTTCTTGGAGTTACCATCTAGACCTGCCTCTGTCTCTTGCTGTCCCAGTGCGGAAATCCCATCACGCACCCACTACCACGACTGCCCAGCACATTCCACATCGGGATTACTACATATATATAAATTGGACATTTGTTGTTGGCCATGGTCAAGTTTGAGCTCTTGTACGTCTAATTACGACACAACAAAAGTGGCGACGAGGATGCGCGATCTACAGAGCCAGTAAAAATCTGAGGAAAACGGCGTCTATGCAAGTATAACAAATACATCTTTCAAACAAATCGGACTCTCGGATTATGGAGAGGAAAATAGGAAAATGGGTTAAGATTACATCTTTTAAACTATCTGGATCAAGAAAACAGAGGAGTAGAAAAGAGCAGCATGACAAGTTCAAAGTTAATAGTACCTTTTAGATGCTATAGCCCAGTGGAGGACTCTCCGATCTTTTTGTACAAAAATGTTAGGCTTTCTTTTTGGCATCTGAAGGAGGAGATTAAAGTGCTGATTTTTACCTCGCTACCAGATTCTGAAACTTCGAAGCAGGAAAACGAAATTTTCTTCCTGGTCTAATGAAAGAACAACCCTATGATACTATCATTCAAAGAATTAAGCTGCATTTGGATCCAAAGAAGAAAGTGATACCACAGCGATGCAGATTTTTAAAGAGAATTCAACAGGAAGGAGAATCAATTTAGGAATATCTTAGAGAATTGAAACATTTGGCAATAAATTGTAATTTCGTCGATTTGTTGGGAACCATGATGCGAGACCGTTTTGTGGCTGGAATCAAGTCGGAAATCCTGCAAAAGAAGCTACCACAAGAGGACGACGATGTCACCCTAGATAAAGTTTTTGCAGTGGCGATCTCGTTCGAATTGGCGGAGATAAATACAAGAGAACTACAAGATAAATTAGTGGCCAAGATATCCCCTGTGAATTGAAAGGATTAAAAGGGTGAGTACAATAATAGTACGGCGCAGTATAGGCCTTTCAGGCAAAGTGGCAAAGGCAAAATAGTGTGTTATAGATGTGGTGAAAGGCATTCACACATGGCATCTGTTTTACCTCATAGAACAAAGACTTGTTTTAAAATGTAATAAACTGGGTCATTTAAGTAGGGTCTGCAAAGCTAGTAAAAGAATGTGGGGATGTAAATTTGTACAAGAGGACTCTATATATTCTGTACAGGGCGAAACTGATGCCACAATAAATTTCCTTTTGTGGTAAATCAATAGAGATTATAGATCAAAGAAATGTTTTTGTAAAAGAAGCCAACCAATATTTACGATTAATAGTTGTAAATGAAAAAAATCCAGGTAATTTTATTAGTATGAGAATGGCTTAAACAGTTGAAACTTGATTATTCTATATTGTTTAGAATTAAAATTTTAAATAATGAATATAATAAAAATATATTTATATATATATAAATTTGATGGATAGGTATTTAGATTTATTTAACAAAGATTTGGGCTGTCTAAAGGACGTTAGAATAAATTTTAATTTAAAAAAGGATGTGACTCCTGTTTTTTGTAAGGCCAGAAGTTCACTTTTCTCTCTAAAAAACAAAGTAGAGAATGAAATTGATCGTTTAGTGAATTCTTGCATTTTATAACCTATAGTTCATGCATATTGGACCGCTCCAATAGTACCGGCATCAAAAAAGGATGGTGGTGTAAGGGTATGTGGTGATTTTAGATGTACAGCTAATAAAGCAATAGAATTAGATAGGTATCCCATTCCATCGATCGATGAGATCTTTTCAAAATTATCTACAAGCACCGTACTTTCGACTCTAGACCTATCACAGGCTTACTTACAAGTAATGTTAGCGGAAGAAGCCAAAGCTGTTGTTGATATAAACACAACAAAGAGGTTGCTTTCTTATAAAAGACTACCATATGACGTAGCGGTAGCACCAAATAAATTTCGGAGGATTATGGAAGGCCTATTTTCTGATTTGCCAGGTGTGGCCTGCTACATAGATGATATTTTGGTTGAAGAAAAAGACTTTGAAGATCATGAACAAAAGTTGGATCTAGTGTTTAGATGATTGCTAGAAAAAGGTTTAAAGTTAAACAGATATAAATGTCAATTTATAAAAAGAAATCGGTGGAATATTTAGGATTTAAAATGGATAAATATGGACTGCATCTCTTAGAAAATAAAATTAAAGCAGTGATAGAGGCGCCTGAACCTAAAGAATGTTTCGCAATTGAGATCTTTCATAGGACTCTTAATTTATTATTATAGATTCATAAAGAATATAGCAAATATTTTAGCGCTATTCTATCAACTTTTGAATAAAATTTGTAGATGGAATTGGACGAAAAAATATCGAATGTTATTTAAAAAATGTAAATCATTATTAATGGACTATGGACTAGGCGTAATTCTGAGTCATAGAAATGATAGAAAGGAAGAATGCCCTATAGCTTTTGCTTCTAGAACATTAACTGAAGCAGAAAAACGTTTCTCTCAACTAGAAAAGAAAGCGTTGAGCATAACTTTTGGCGTTGAGAAATTCAGACAATACTTACTGGGACGAAAATTTGTATTGGTCACAGACAACCGACCCTTAATTCATATATTTTCACCTCATAAACCAATTCCCATATGTGCATCATCCAGAATTAAAAGAGGGTCCTTAAAATTAGCTGCATTTAATTATACTGTGGAATTTCGAAAAACTAGTGATAATTCCAATGTTGACGCATTGTCACGTCTTCCTTTAGAATCGAGTGTCAGGGAGTCTCTTGATGAAGACCAGGTACTTCTTCTTAGGAAGTCGAATGAGGTACCGTTGTCTTTTATGGAGGTGGCTAATGAGACGCCCCAAGATAAAATACTGTCTATAGTATTAAGGAATGTTAGAGAAGGCAACTGTGTGTGTGTGGAAATTCACAAGGGTACCGAGAGAAAACCGACTAGCTCCTCATTATAAGATCAATGAGGAATTAAGTTTGGAGTTTGGTTGTCTTCAATGGCGTTAAAGAGTGGTAATTCCCCAAAAATTAAGATCTTTAATTTTAAATGACTTGCATGAAATACACATGGGGATTGTTAAAATGAAGATGATTGTCAGACGGTATTTTATGGTGGCCAGGCATAGACAGTAACATCGAGGAGTTAACTAGAGAATGTAGAGTATGCCAAGAATCGGCAAGCATGCCCCCGGCTACCATCTCGGAATGGACTTGGCCCGAAAAACCGTGGCATCGACTTCATCTTGATCTAGCGGGTCCGTTCATGGGAAGAATGTTTTTGGTTCTCGTGGACGCATACTCAAAGTGGATAGAAATTTTTATCATCAAAGATATTACCAGAAAAACGATTATAAGTCATCTTAGAGAAATTCTCACCAGAATTGGATTGCCCTAATATTTTGTTACAGATAACGGAAGACAGTTTGTCTCTGGTGAATTCGAGCAATTTACCAAAATTAATGGTATACGGCACACTAAGACCCGTCCGTATAATCCTAGTACAAATGGTCTAGCTGAGAGATATGTAAGAGAGTTTAAAAACCTTTTGAGAAAGAATAATGGGAAGGATGATTTAGAGACGAATCTACAGAGTTTCCTATTTGCTCATAGAGCATTCCCCCAAACTGTAATAAAGGAATTTCCCGGCGGAACTGCTAATGAAGAGAAGTTTAAGATCAAGATTCTCGAATTTAATACCAAGATGGAAAATCCGGAATGGGAACTGGACCTAAACGGTAAAAAGGTACCATTTTGGAATTATTGAGCTACCGTCACTACCTTATAAGTTGCGAGGGCGTCGTGTATAAGAGGCATATCAATCAATTGCGACCTATGAGAAAGAAACAAGTTGAGACAAGAAATTTGATACTTCCTCGAACATCAGGAGAGAAGCCTGTAGGTGGAAGTCAGAAATAAAGTGAAGAGGAGGTTCCAGAGGTTACATCAGGAAACAAGGAGGAGACTGCTTCTGTGTACGTACCCTCTTGCACTCCTATACCAGGGCCTGTTGCTGTGCACGTGCCCTCTTGCACTCCTAAACCGGAGGCTGCCGCTGTGCAAGTGTCCGTCCTCAGTCCTAGACCTCAGAGAGCTAGGAAACCCCTAGACCGACTGGAGTATTATTAAGGGGGAGATGTGTTGTGTATGTAAATAGATGAAGATTATTTGCATTCTTTAAAGTCTCATTATGTAAGAATATATGTGTATATAAATTGGACATTTTTTGTTGGCCAAACGAAAAGAATCTGAGGCTCTTTATTGGACACGACAAAAACAACAACGGCATTCCAGAGTAAAATAAATCATCAGAGATAGATAAATATTTTTCAAATGAATTAAAATAAATATAATCGATACTGAGAGAGAGTTGAATTTAAAAAAATAGAAAATTATTATTTTCGAAATATAAATAGCTGAGAGGATTCCAGCAAACCGCATCTAAAATATCAGGTTTTTTTTTTGGCTACATGTTTTAATTTGCATATACCTATTTTACATATCTCAGATTGTATTTAAAAATCGTTAACCATTTCTTCTAACTTTTGACGAAATGGTGTTTTATTAATTTATCATTTGATATAATTAGGGTTCTTTCCTGGTATTCAAAAAGTAAAAATACGTGTCGTTCAGTTATATTTTTCAATTTATCAAACAATTTGGCCGCTGAATCGCTGATTCTGGTAGGGCGCCATCTAGCGAATAAAGTTGTAACTAAAATCAATTTCGAATTTTTCATTATTTGCCATAAAAAATCCCATTGCATCCTGAACACAATGGTGTTTACCGCATTGCTCTAGCGCAAATATTCGCGGAGTTATTAATTTTTAAAGTTGTGCGGGACTTTTGGATCACCCTGTATATGGAGAGAGAGTTCGTATTTTTATTCTTCTTCTGATTGGCTCTCTTCTGACTCTCAACGCCATCTAGATGATGCATGCGCAGTTTATTTAAATTCTGCCATAAATGAAGTTCGGCAGATATGTTGGATGATGGCAAGGTACACCTGTTGCTACTGATTGGTTGGCGAGACGCATGCGGGATTGTTTCATCATTCCTCTTGCCAATTGTTGTAAAGCAAAGGTAGCACTAGACGCTTAAAAAAGATTTAAAAAAACAAATATTGAATCCAGTCTGAGGCCAACTATACATACTAAAGTACTATTTGCTATTATCTTGTTTTAAAGCTAAGAGATTTTATAAATAGGTCTATTATTTTGTTTTGAATAAACTCGATTTTTTTCTCTCAGTTCTAATATTCTTCTATTTCTTCTAAAGTCTCCATAGACAAAACTTAAGGAATTGAAAAGTCGTTGATATTACTGGTCGTCTATTTCTTTTTTGAGGAGACAGAAACAATCTTCTTCACACTTGGTTATCTCGTGTGTCTTCAATAAAGGTCACTGTAATATCTTTCAGAGTTATTTTCTTAATCGCGATATACATGGTAAAAGGTACAACTTCCTTAATTTTTGTCCATGAGTGTATACACACTTGGTTATCTTGTGTGTCTTCAATAAAGGTCACTGTAATATCTTCCAGAGTTATTTTCTGAATCCCGATATACATGGTAAAAGGTACAACTTCCTTAATTTTTGTCCATGAGTGTATACACACTTGGTTATCTCGTGTGTCTTCAATAAAGGTCACTGTAATATCTTTCAGAGTTATTTTCCGAATTCCGATATACATGGTAAAAGGTACAACTTCCTTAATTTTTGTCCATGAGTGTATACACACTTGGTTATCTTGTGTGTCTTCAATAAAGGTCACTGTAATATCTTCCATAGTTATTTTCTGAATCCCGATATACATGGTAAAAGGTACAACTTCCTTAATTTTTGTCCATGAGTATATACACACTTGGTTATCTCATGTGTCTCCAATAAAGGTCACTGTAATATCTTCCAGAGTTATTTTCTGAATCCCGATATACATGGTAAAAGGTACATTTTCCTTCATTTTTGTCCATGAATGTATACACACTTGGTTATCTTGTGTGTCTTCAATAAATATCACTGTAATATCTTCCAGAATTATTGTCTGGACCCCGATATACATGCTGAAAGTTACAACTTCCCTAAGTTTGTCCATTAGTGTATGAGTTTTATGTAGAAAAGGGATACTGTGTGTTATGTGAATATCGTTTTAGAATTGAATTAGACCAGACCATAATTTTAATTTGAATTCCACAACAATACATTATAACCACAATAATAGTAAACAGCAGTGACTATTTCTAGAATCATTCCTTTCCATAAAGTATAACAGTATAAACCGGAAAATATATATCCCCGAAATATACCATTCTTTCTGTAAATAGTAACACACATTCTATATCTTTTTATCAATTTTATTTATAGGATCATCCCCAGTTGTTTATTTGACATTATCTTTATCGGATTGAAGGTGTAATAGTCAAAATGTTTTTAATTTCATAAATTCAACATTCTCAGCACAATTTTGCATATTCATTCTGTATATACGAAATTTACGTTTTCATTTATATTTACAACTACTATATTTTTCTCATATGCAAAAATATCTTGTTCTATAAATACAATTTCATATTTCTTTCTTTTTGTCATTTTAAAGCCTGTAGAAGGACGTCCGAAAGCTTGCGAATAAAGTTCTTGTAAGACACTCCACTTCAATCGTTATATTTTGCTAAAAATATTCTCTATCTACTGAGTGTAGCAGGAGGAAACTGATAATTTTAGCGATGACTGACGTCCGGCGATATCTCGACGTTTTTTGTACTGATATGTGGACGTAAAAAAACATCTCCTTACTCTTAGATTTATCGTCTCATGTGAGAGAAGGTCGTTTGGTGTAACTCGACATTCACCCTGTTGTTATAGTGGTCCTACCGGACATGTAGTTCAGAATCCACAGCTCAGAACAAGTAGATCAGTATTTATTGCTCAGAACAAGTTGATCGGGATCTATTGCTCAGAACAAGTAGATCAGGATCTATTGCTCAGAACAGGTATAGATCAGTATTTATTGCTCAGAGCAAGTAGATCGGGATCTATTTCTCAGAACAAGTAGATCAGTATTTATTGCTCAGAACAGGTAGATCAGGATCTATTGCTCAGAACAAGTAGAACAGGATCTATTGCTCAGAACAAGTATATAGATCAGTATTTATTGCTCAGAACAAGTAGATCAGTATTTATTGCTCAGAACAAGTAGATAAGTATTTATTGCACAGAACAAATAGATCGGGATCCGCGGCTTAGAACAAGTAGATCGGGATCTATCGCTCAGAACAAGTAGATCAGTATTTATTGCTCAGAAAAGGTAGATCGGGATCTATTGCTCAGAACAAGTAGATCAGTATTTATTGCTCACAACAAGTAGATCAGTATTTATTGCTCAGAACAAGTAGATCGGGATTTATTGCTCAGAACAAGTATAGATCGGGATTTATTGCTCAGAACAAGTATATATCGGGATTTATTGCTCAGAACAAGTAGATAAGTATTTATTGCTCAGAACAAGTAGACCGGGATCCGCGGCTTAGAACAAGTAGATCGGGATCTATCGCGCTCAGAACAAGTAGATCAGTATTTATTGCTCAGAAAAGGTAGATCGGGATCTATTGCTCAGAACAAGTAGATCAGTATTTATTGCTCACAACAAGTAGATCAGTATTTATTGCTCACAACAAGTAGATCAGTATTTATTGCTCAGAACAAGTAGATCAGTATTTATCGCTCAGAACAAGTAGATCGGGATTTATTGCTCAGAACAAGTAGATAAGTATTTATTGCTCAGAACAAGTAGATCGGGATCCACGGCTTAGAACAAGTAGATCGGGATGTATCGCGCTCAGAACAAGTAGATCAGTATTTATTGCTCAGAAAAGGTAGATCGGGATCTATTGCTCAGAACAAGTAGATCAGTATTTATTGCTCACAACAAGTAGATCAGTATTTATTGCCCAGAACAAGTAGATCAGTATTTATTGCTCAGAACAAGTAGATAAGTATTTATTGCTCAGAACAAGTAGATCGGGATCCGCGGCTTAGAACAAGTAGATCGGGATCTATCGCGCTCAGATCAAGTAGATCAGTATTTATTGCTCAGAAAAGGTAGATCGGGATCTATTGCTCAGAACAAGTAGATCAGTATTTATTGCTCAGAACAAGTAGATCGGGATCTATTGCTCAGAACAAGTAGATCAGTATTTATTGCTCAGAACAAGTAGATCGGGATCTATTGCTCAGAACAAGTAGATCAGTATTTATTGCTCAGAACAAGTAGAACGGGATCCGCGGCTTAGAACAGGTAGATCGGGATCTATCGCTCAGAACAAGTAGATCAGTATTTATTGCTCAGAAAAGGTAGATCGGGATCTATTGCTAAGAACAAATAGATCAGTATTTATTGCTCAGAACAAGTAGATCAGTATTTATTGCTCAGAACAAGTAGATCGGGATCTATTGCTCAGAACAAGTAGATCAGTATTTATTGCTCAAAACAAGTAGATCGGGATCTATTGCTCAGAACAAGTAGATCAGTATTTATTGCTCAGAACAAGTAGAACGGGATCCGCGGCTTAGAACAGGTAGATCGGGATCTATCGCTCAGAACAAGTAGATCAGTATTTATTGCTCAGAAAAGGTAGATCGGGATCTATTGCTCAGAACAAATAGATCAGTATTTATTGCTCAGAACAAGTAGATCAGTATTTATTGCTCAGAACAAGTAGATCGGGATCTATTGCTCAGAACAAGTAGATCAGTATTTATTGCTCAAAACAAGTAGATCGGGATCTATTGCTCAGAACAAGTAGATCAGTATTTATTGCTCAGAACAAGTAGAACGGGATCCGCGGCTTAGAACAGGTAGATCGGGATCTATCGCTCAGAACAAGTAGATCAGTATTTATTGCTCAGAAAAGGTAGATCGGGATCTATTGCTCAGAACAAATAGATCAGTATTTATTACTCAGAACAAGTAGATCAGTATTTATTGCTCAGAACAAGTAGATCAGTATTTATTGCTCAGAACAAGTAGATCGGGATTTATTGCTCAGAACAAGTATATCGGGATTTATTTTTCTTAGGACAAGTAGATCGGTTTCTATTGCTCAGGACAAGTAGATCAGGATCCGCGGCTCAGAACAAGTAGATCGGTATCTATTGCTCAGGACAAGTAGATCAGGATCCGCTGTTCAGAACAGATAGATCGGGATTTAATTGCCCAGAACAAGTAGATCGGGATCTATTGCACAGAACAAGTAGATCGGTATCTATTGCTCAGGACAAGTAGATCAGAATCCGCGGCTCAGAACAAGTAGATTGGGATTTATTGCTCAGAACAAGTATAGATCGGGATCTATTGCTCAGAACAAGTAGATCAGTTTCTATTGCTCAGAACAAGTAGATCAGGATCCGCGGCTCAGAACAAGTAGATCGGGATATATTGCTCAGAACAAGTAGTTCGGGATCTATTTCTCAGAACAAGTATAGATCAGTATTTATTGCTCAGAACAGATAGATCAGGATATATTGCTCAGAACAAGTAGATCAGGATCTATTGCTCAGAACAAGTATATAGATCAGTATTTATTGCTCAGAACAAGTAGATCAGTATTTATTGCTCAGAACAAGTAGATAAGTTTTTATTGCTCAGAACAAGTAGATCGGGATCCGCGGCTTAAAACAAGTAGATCGGGATCTAACGCTCAGAACAAGTAGATCAGTATTTATTGCTCAGAACAAGTAGGTCGGGAATTATTGCTCAGAACAAGTAGATCAGAATTTATTGCTCAGAACAAGTAGAACGGGATCCACGGCTTAGAACAAGTAGATCGGGATCTATCGCTCAGAACAAGTAGATCAGTATTTATTGCTCAGAAAAGGTAGATCGGGATCTATTGCTCAGAACAAGTAGATCAGTATATATTGCTCAGAACAGGTAGATCAGTATTTATTGCTCAGAACAAGTAGATCAGTATTTAGTGCTCAGAAAAGGTAGATCGGGATTTATTGCTCAGAACAAGTATAGATCAGAATTTATTGCTTAGAACAAGTATATCGAGATTTATTGCTCAGAACAAGTAGAACGGGATCCGCGGCTTAGAACAAGTAGATCGGGATCTATCGCTCAGAACAAGTAGATCGGGATTTATTGCTCAGAACAAGTAGATCGGATTTATTGCTCAGAACAAGTAGATCGGGATTCATTGCTCAAGACAAGTAGATCAGGAGCCGCGGCTCAGAACAAGTAGATCGGGATTTATTGCTCAGGACAAGTAGATCGGGATCTATTGCACAGAACAAGTAGATCGGTATCTATTGCTCAGGACAAGTAGATCAGGATCCGCGACTCAGAACAAGTAGATCGGGATTTATTGCTCAGAACAAGTAGATAGGGATCTATTGCACAGAACAAGTGGATCGGTATCTATTGCTAAGGACAAGTAGATCAGGATCCGCGGCTCAGAACAAGTAGATCAGGATACGCGGCTCAGAACAAGTAGATCGGGATTTATTGCTCAGAACAAGTAGATCGGTATCTATTGCTCAGAACAAGTAGATCGGGATTTATGGCTCAGAACAGGTAGATCGGGATCCACGGCTCAGAACAAGTAGATCAGGATACGCGGCTCAGAACAAGTAGATCGGGATTTATTGCTCAGAACAAGTAGATCGGTATCTATTGCTCAGAACAAGTAGATCGGGATTTATGGCTCAGAACAAGTAGATCGGGATCCACGGCTCAGAACAAGTAGATCAGGATACGCGGCTCAGAACAAGTATATCAGGATACACAGCTCAGAACAAGTAGATCGGGATACACGGCTCAGAACAAGTAGATCGGGATCTATTGCTCAGAACAAGTAGATCAGGATACACGGCTCAGAACAAGTAGATCAGGATACACGGCTCAGAACAAGTAGATCAGGATACACGGCTCAGAACAAGTAGATCAGGATACACGGCCCAGAACAAGTAGATCAGGATCTATTGCTCAGAGCAAGTAGATCAGGATCCACGGCTCAGAACAAGTGGATCAGGATACACGGCTCAGAGCAAGTAGATCAGGATACACAGCTCAGAACAAGTAGATCAGGATCCACGGCTCAGAACAAATAGATCAAGATCCGCGGGTGAGAACAAGTTGATCAGGATACACGGCTCAGAACAAGTAGATCAGGTTACACGGCTCAAAACAAGTAGATCAGGATCCACGGCTTAGAACAAGTAGATCAGGATAGGCGGCTCAGAGCAAGTAGATCAGGATACACGGCTCAGAACAAGTAGTTCAGGATCCACGGCTCAGAACAAGTAGATCAGGATACACAGCTCAGAACAAGTAGATCAGGATCCACGGCTCAGAACAAGTATATCAGGATCCGCGGCTGAGAACAAGTAGATCAGGATACACGGCTTAGAACAAGTAGATCGGGATAGACGGCTCAGAACTGAGATATAGGGGATTCGACGATAAAATCCGTTTATCAACGCCAAAATAACTCGGCAACACTGGGCCTATAAAGAAGATGACGTCATACTTGTGTCACATGACGTCATCGATTATTGGCGCGTTTCTGTGGTAAGCAATTCCCTAATTAAATCGATATAAAATTTGTGTAATTAAATATTTAAACCTGCGCTACCTTCTGGTATAGTAAGCAGAGGACATGAGGTTAACTGTGTGTTACGATGGACTTTTTAGCATTAGTTATTTTAAACTCAAAGATATAGAGTGCCTCTATCCCTATATATATAAAAGTCAATGTATGTATGTGTGTTTGTTCCTATGTCGGCTATATACTTCCACAATACGTAACTAATCTGACTGAAATTTTAACAGTATATAGAGTAGAATCTGTAAAATTTATAGTGAAAATTTCAGCTCACTATCCCGAATATGTTTCGAATTATTTGCAAATTGCGTTGCGAATTTGCCCTTTCGCTCGCAAGCAGCGCCTCTAGCGGTGAAAATGGGAGGTAATATCAGTTGACCTAATGTACATGTAAAACTTGTTTCAACAGGACATAGAGAAAAATCTGGAAGAGATATTATCGGATTTTTAGCCAAGAAAATTTGAAATTGAAAGGTTCTGAACAAAAATAGCTGTATTTCTTGAAATAAAAGACACTTCGGCCAGTGAATCTTTTTATTGTCTCACTGGCCGAAGTGTCTTTTATTTCAAGAAATATGAATGCCGGCCAGGCAGCCTCTATCTTTACGAAAAATAGCTGTATTTCATTCAGAAAATGATCATGACAATATTGCTGTATCATGTTTGATTATCATATACAAAATTATAACGGGAACATTTTCAAAAAGCAGAGACCACGGGTAAAGCCAGTTCATTTTTAGTATGCAATAACAAAATTCTAACAGAAAAACATTCATTCGAGCAGAATATACAAAGCCAGATCATCTTTCTATAAAAATATCGCTTCTCAGACACAAAGTTTGGAGCGGGACGTTTCACAAGAGTGACATCCACGGCGCCAATTTATAATTGTAACGAACTAGCCGAATGACCCGGGCAACGCCCGGGTTTTACCCGATAAAATGAATAAAATTGAATGTCTGTCTGTGTGTCTGTATGTTTGTACTCTATAGATTCAAAAACCATACATCCAATCGCCGTGAAATTTTGGGATATTATTAGGTATATCCCCGGGAAGGTTTTTGAAAAATAATTTCTTGGATATCTTGAATATCCTTAGAGTTATTTGCAGATTTGTATATTTAACTCGCAAGCAGCGCCCCCATTGCGACGATGATAACAAGTTTTTTATTAATAAGTTTTATTATTACTAAGTTTATTATCTTAAAGATTAGTTATCAAAAGTAAGATTTTTTTTACCTATTAAATGCGCACAAGTCAAAGTTAGTTTTATCATTTATCTACATCATATATATTGGGAGAATAGATAAAATTATGATTTTGTAATGTAGAAAATTAGGAAAGACAAAATTCAGGATGACACGCCAATTCATTTGAGACAAGAATAATGATACAATTCCAAGGCAAGATACTATTCCTTTAACTCCAATTACCGAGGGAACCAATTAATATTGATTTTATTCAACTTATCGAGTATTTTTCAAGGGACCGGGAAAAAATGTTCACTTTATCGAGAGATTCAAATTTACGAGTTTCAAATTATCAAAATATATATTTTTTTATAAGTTTATAGAGAATTGCTTTAACAAATGTTCGTTAGACAAACCTTTACTCGGGTAAAACCCGGGCGAAGCCGGGTACATCCGCTAGTATTCAATAAATGAAACTATTTGGTGCGATTTTTAAACTTTTATATAAAAGGTATTAGATATAATAATCTTCCTAAATATAAATGTTTAAGAGTAAAGGATGGATTTGTCCTCTTTACTCTTAAATTTTGGTTAAATAAAAGGTTTGTCCCCTTTATTGCAATGGGGAAAAGGTATACCTATTTACATATGTTGTAGGGGGTCGGTGAAAGGCTGGTTAAACCGTTTGGTTTTGACCACTACGAGCCGGGTTCGATTCCCGCATTGGACACTTTTTCTATTTAAAAAAAAATTTTCCAATGGCCCCCGATTCTGGCAAAAGTCAAACCCCACCAGAGAGTGCAAGTAACCAAACGGGGCTCTGGCACATTTGTAAGTGCAAAGTCGAACTGCTTTTCCCATGTGTAGACATGTGGTGCGCTTACAGTAAAAGCAGTCGCTAACTACCCACTATGATTATCATGGCCTGTACCACGTGTACTAGGGATAAGCAAAAAAAAACATACAGGGTGCGGTAGATAAGTAATGAGACTCAGTCTAGAAAAACATATTTATTGATCCGATTTGTGCAATCGCCGAAGGACTTCTTTGTAGAATTCGGCATTAACAGTTTCCCCTGAGGGACAAACTCTTTGTGAATTAACCCCCGCTTGTCGAAAAACACAATCAGCATTGTCTTGACTCGGGACTTTGACATTCTTGCTTTCTTCGGCCGCGGGGATGCCGGTGTGTGCCACTCCGAGCTCTGGGCTTTCGTCTCCGGGTCGTATTGGTAAAAAGTCTGGATTATTTTCCAATTCATTCAACATCTCACGGCAAACGTCCACTCGTCGTTGCTTTTGTTCGGCGGTGAGCACTCGCAGGTGTCACGGGCACACAAACAACGTATTACGCGAAGCTCGACCCTCACTGCGCCAGAGCTACGACGCGACTGTGAACCGGTTCTATTGTTAGCTCAGATCCCCCCCACACACACACACACACACACACACCACGTGACCTGCAGGTGGAGAACGCACTGCGAGCGACTGGGGCGCTGCGCGACGGCCAGTCTCATTACTTATCTACCGCACCCTGTATGTTGTTTCGCTAGGTGATCAGGATGAGATGTTGCATAGATTAGGCCACGGACTTGGAAATATAGTTTATTTATTTAAATATCACAATTGATACATCCTTCTGACTGATTGATGGTGCCACTATTTATATACAATTCCTAAGACAACAATCCAGTATGTAAAGAGGATATTTGCATTTTTATAAATATCCAAAACATGCAAATACACTACAACATATATAGAGGATAAATTTTCAAATTGTGTGAGTTAAAGATGTGAAGATTTGGGATGGCTTGATTCAAGAGAGAAGGATACTTTTATCCTTTTCTCTTAAACTTCCGTTAAATAAAGGGTTTGTTCCTCAACTACAATGAGGTAAAGGTATTTTATTTACATATAGAGGACAAATTTTTAAATTGTGCGAGTTAAAGAGGAGAGATTTGGAAAGGCTTGGTTTATCAGTAGTGAAACTTTCCAACGAGAAATAGATATTTGAGATTAAAACTACTTTATTAAATCGTTCATATAAGATTATATATGGTTAAATACAAAATTGAATAAAAACAAGATTTAATAATTATAAATATATGAATAAATAGATGTAAATATATAAAAGTATTGATAAATACACACATATATGTGATATCTGAGGACCTCTCGGACCAGTGTTACCTGATACTAGATGAGCCTCGATGTTACCGCTACATTGCAGTCGTGGGGAAGGCGACACAGCTTGACCAAAGGTGAAATAAGCAAACAGAGATTCCACAGAAGAAGCGGCTTTCGTCAAGAAGGAATGGAAAAGAAGGATTCAGGCAGGGAAGGATTACCTGGCAATCGATGTTACGTGTACCAAGGGCTCTCGCTGACGGAAGAAAACGTACTAACTACTTAGGTTTGGGAGCTTCCTTTTATAGCTTCTACGGGTCCAGGCAGGTCACTGCCCTTTCTGATGTAATTAGGGAGGGGGTGAAGTTACATCAACCAAGAGTGCCATGACCTCGTAAAACTTGGACTGGGGTTCTCAACCCTCGTTTCCTAATTTGTATGCCTGCAATTCTCCATTCCTTCTATCTGTACAGTTTCTATACTACTCTGATCAAAAGGTTTCGACAATCATTAGCGCGCCATCTGTTATGAAAATTCTAAATTATTATAGACGCGTAAGATTCTTTTGAAAATTAAACAATTTCTACTGTCCTTACTGCAATGCCAGGCCTTCTCATTAATTTTTCCATTGCAGTAAGGGCAGTAGAAATTGTTTAATTTTCAAAATAATCATACGCGTCTATAATAGTTTCGAATTTTAAAAAGTCATCTATTGAATAAAAATATAATAGAAAGGCTTAGATTTTCTCATGTCTGTATCTAATCATGAAACGGGTAGTTAAGGTCAGAATTGCGTGAGACCGCAACACAATGTGAAAAAATAACACAAATGTGATATTGATAAATATAATTATAATTTATTATAAACATGTCACTGTTTGGGAACTTTTCCTATGAACAGAGAAATCAAATCAGTTCCGTGTCTAGTAATATAACATATATATAAATGATATATTCTATTTTAACCTATACCAGACCGATAAAATCGATTCAGAATGGAATACGAAATAGGGAACGTTCGAGCTATTCGGTTTACCACTACACTTCATAATACAGTTTAATATTGGATTATTTTTATTGATTTATTCACTTTGGGACTGTTATCATTTTGGGAGAAATGGCTCCTCTCCGAATATTGAAAAGGAATTTCAATATAATCAATGATTTGCTATAAAATAAAATTTCTATAAATTTGAAATATATATAATGTTTATCGCTTTCTTTACCCACTCTGTCCATCGGCGGCGAAGTCTTTCCCGCGGTGTACCTTACAAATGAAGACCTTGTATATATTATATATTAATTAAACAAGTCAATAAATCTCCGGTAATGAGTTTCTTATTTCTTTTTATTGCCAACTATAGCTTTCGTAGCCCTTCTACATTAGTACAAATATAAATATTTAATTTAAAAGGCATATATTAGATCAAAATATGCCTTTTTAATTTAAAAAAAGATATATGTTTGTAAAAATAGTAATAATTTTGTGTGTTAATAATCTGTATTTAAACAAAAAATATGCTGATTAAGTTGAGTAAGTAAGTTTGATATTTAAAATACATATGACATTCGAAATTTTGATAAAACAATACAATGCAAAAATATTAAATACATGACAATATCAAAATTCGAAATTATTATAGTGGCGTATGATTCTTAAAGAAAAAAAAAATTCTACTGTCCTTACTGTAATGGAAAAATTGTTTTATTTTTAAAAGAATCATACGCATCTATAATAATGAAAAAAGGCATCTCCTTATCGTGCAACTGAAAGTTGCTGATGGCTTGCGCCATCTATCGGAATAAATATCAACTATTCTCGTTGATTTTTAATTATTCCAGAATTGGCCAAATACCCATTCTTGATTAATCAAGAAAAGCTAACCACGGACGCTTTTCGGGCTGTTGGCCCTCATCAGCGTGGTGCAAGCTGTACCTTAACGACCAAAAAACTGGTCATTCAAGGCATCCTGAAAAATAATGAAACGGGTAGTTAAGGCCAGAATTGCGTGAGACCGCGACACAATGTGAAAAAATAGTACAATATCACATTTGTACTATTTTTTCACATTGCGTCTATAATAGTTTTGAATTTTGATAACAGATGGCGCGCTAATGTATCATTACATGACAATATGATCAAATTATTGTTGTTGTTATTGCTCATCAAGTCAACTTCTGGTGGAACTATTGACAAATATTCTTCAATTTGATATCTTGGTGATCATCATTCTCATCTAGTGATCTTCTGGTAGTTTTCTTGATCCCTTCTTGTCAGTTTATTGCAGGTCTTCCTCTCCATTTATAGTCACCTTTTACAATACTAATCGAATATTAATAGGAATTTAAAGTTAAACTCTTTATTTAGTATTTTATGTAAATGTATATGTTATAGGTAAATATGCATGTAGGTTTTAATGGTATAATTTATTTTTTTTTTTTTATTATTTAATATTAATTGCAAAGACTTTTGGCGAAACAGCTGGGATGGTTCATCACTGATGAGCCAGGCCCTCCCATTAATTTTTCCATTATAGTAAGGGAAGTAGAAAATGTTTTCTTTTAAAAGAATCATACACGTCTATAATAGTTTCGAATTTTCATAACAGATGGCGCGCTAATGCATCATAATATAAGTGTTTAAATAAAAGACTCAATTTGAAATTTGCGGAAGAGCGATTGCTCGAAGCATATTATATATTTATAATTATATGTAATTCTGCTGTTCTCAAAGCTTATGTCCATAGTTCATCTAAAATACCCATTCCAAAAGAGTCTAGCATCAGTATCACTATTGAAGGAAAACCGAAAAAATGCAATATAACAGCGGTATGGTAGATTAAACTGGCGAAACCGCTGAGAGGGTTCACCACTGATGAGCCAGGCCCTCCCATTAATTTTCCCATTGCAGTAAGGGCAGTAGAAATTGTATAATTTTAAAAAGAATCATACGCGTCTATAATAGTTTCGAATTTTGATAACAGATGGCGCGCTAATGCATCATAATAGTTTTTTATTATTATTTAGAAAATATAAGGGGTTTTTATATTCTGATCATTTGGGTAATTTTTTCTATTATCCGAAATATTTCTAGTTGCAAAGATTCGGTTAATTGGGTGGTTCTAGTGTAGAGAGTGGGGAAACAGTGATTGTGCCTTGAAGCGTCTTGTGTTGAATTATTTTTTTACAGTTTATAAAGTAAATGGGGCGTTAGAGAGAATCTCGAAAAGTTAAGATTTAAAAAAAAAAAGCTCTACAGTAATAGTTTGGGAAATAAGTCAGAAATCCAATTGTGAAGTTTATAAAGTTCACAACTAACTTGTCGGGAGTAATAGATTGTTTGGTGCCTTGGGGGGTTTAGACAGTGTTGGCGGTACGGAAGTCATTGTTGGTGCTTTGTTCTTTGGGGTATTTAGACAATGTTGGAAGTCACACATTGTTGGAGTCTTGGGGTATTTAGACAGTGTTGACGGAACGGAAGTCATTGTTGGTGCTTTGTTCTTTGGGCGATTTAAACAGTGTTGGTGTTGTCACACATTGTTGGTGCTTTTTTTCTTTGGGGGATTTAGACAATGTTGGCGCTACGGAAGTCATTGTTGGTGCTTTGTTATTTGGGGTTTTTAAGACAGTGTTGGCGGTACGAAAGTCATTGTTGGTGCTTTGTTCTTTGGGCGATTTAAACAGTGTTGGTGTTGTCACACATTGTTGGTGCTTTTTTCTTTGGGGGATTTAGACAATGTTGGCGCTACGGAAGTCATTGTTGGTGCTTTGTTATTTGGGGTTTTTAAGACAGTGTTGGCGGTACGAAAGTCATTGTTGGTGCTTTGTTCTTTGGGCGATTTAAACAGTGTTGGTGTTGTCACACATTGTTGGTGCTTTTTTCTTTGGGGGATTTAGACAGTGTTGGCGGTACGGATGAATTTGTTGTATTTTTAGAATGCCTCACTATTGTTTTGTTGAAGGCATTCCCACTGATTAATTGTTTTGTTGCAAGCATTCCCACTGTAGCATTGCTGTAATGACAACATTGTTGTATTGTTGGTATGAAGAAACTATGGTATTGTTGAGGTATTCCCATTCTTGTATTGTTGAAATGACAAAATTTCTATATTGTTGATATTGGGTGGGGGAGGGGGGGGGGTTAGACAACACTTTTTAATTGTTGTAGGCATTCCCTCTGTTGTTTTGTTGGAATGAGACACTGTTGTATTGTTGGAATGAGAAACTTTGTATTGTTGTAGGCATTCCCACTGTTAAGTTGTTGGAATAACATCATTATAGTATTGTGGAATGCGGCACTTTGGTATTGTTGTAGGCATTCCTACTGTTGCATTGTTGGAATGGGAAACATTGATATTGTTGTAGACATTCCCACTGTTGTATTGTTGAAATTACAACATTGTTGTATTGATGCAGGTATTCCCACTGTTGTTGCTTGCGAGATCTATATCAGGAGCTTTGGTTCCATAAATCCATCAACAATGGTAAGTCTATAAAATGTCTCTACTTTAAATTTGCATAAAATATTATACATATGGTGTCTAAAGAGACAAGGTTCGCCTCTCCCGTTAAAATAGACGTCTAAAACCAGACGCTATCTCATATGGTGTGTGTTCATTAAATACGCCTATTTTATAAATATACAAAACCGACACATGATAAGCACATACATCTCTATATCTATAGCACACAAATGATACTATATATCGAGAATGTATGAAATACCATCGTAAAAAAGTGAGATAGGTTTATCCTTCAACGGCTGAATTTCAAATAATATGGCATACAGCACTGTAAATGAACAAGGTATATCTGTGGCGACCACAATACATTGGATCTTTAAGGATCCTACTGGAGGGGGAGAAGTGTGGCGACCACACTTTGCTTTAGCGAGCGCGGACAAAGCTTCACTACACATACGGGCAGTAGTGTGGTGACCTGACTACGCTTGCGCGGGCGGCATCCCGGACTGTTGCCACGTGCGTCGTTCGAACAACAAGGCTTGCTTCCAGCGGCCGTTACTTCTTTCCTCTCTATATCGTATTTCGGGGCTTTAAATAAATAAATTTATTTTATAAAATAATTATAATCTTATCAGCGGCCTTTTCGCAAGTCACACCAACACGCACACAACCACCCCACATATCCATCATATTATGGGTACAATAATACATAAATTCAAATGAAAACATGAAAATTTGAAGGTATTGCAGAGAAAAATGAATTCTTCAAAATGACTATATTATATAAAATATATAAGATTCACATATATAGAATAAAACTACACGTATGTAAACATACATTAGAAACAAATGACTGCGTGTATGTAAACAAACTTTAAAAATATTGTCGCGGAGATAAATAAAGCAAGGGAAAATTTGGGGATAATTAATTTATTATAAAGGGATATTTTCCTTTTAGTTCTCCAATAAAATCATCTACAAGAGGTATTTATAGGGAGAGAGAGAGAGAGTCAGATAATATAACAACTTATCCCTAGGTAAAGATAATAATAATAATAATGAGAGTGGTCAGCCACCGAGGCGTCCGTTTTCCTTATTTCCCGATAAGAACCCCTCACACCTGTGCCCCCCTCCCCCGGGAGACCAGGGATGATTGACAGGCGTCCCATGGGGACTCTTGTGACCGGAGCCACTTGACAATATGTAAAGAAGGACATATGCAAATTAGGAACGCAATCCGTTGGGAGGAAGGACCATCCAATTTCCGGATTTCAAAGATTATTTTCCTCTCCATTACAGTCACATAATAGACTTCCTTCAAAAGGAGAACAACCTTTAAACAAAGCTTCTAGATAAGTTGTTATACGTTATTTTATTCCAATTTTTTTGAAATTTCCGGCCGTTTTGTTATCTAACACCTTTTGAAACATTAGAACGTTTAACAATAAAGTGTTTGTTCAAAACCCAGTTAATTGAATCTCAGAAATATAGAATGTTGGATTCTTCTTAAATTACAAAAGAGTAATGGGAAATCTCATAACTTTTTTTCTTTATTGAAACGAATCACAGCTTTCGAATGAGCCTTTCATCAGCTTGATGTAAATTGTAGTAAATTAATAAATAGATAAAGGGTTCTACGAGAAAGCTCCTATAATTCCTTTAAATAAAAAGGGTGAAGGGTTAACTTTACCCTACCGAATTTTTATTTCTATATAAAAAAGAGCGTATTTTGATCTGTGAGGAGATAAAGAATTTTATTATAAATATTTCGAGAAATTGTTTTTTCGTTTGTCAATTTATTGGCAGACATCGCGGGCGAATGCTACGGCACGTCGCGAGTGCGATGCTCAATTGGCTGGAACTATTTCTTGATTGCATGCATAACCGTTCCACCCTTCCATACGATCACGACATATATATATTTAAATAATTTGATTTTATATTGGGCTTCCGCTTTGGGAACGAACTTTTGATAAAGCTTGGTATGCCATTATCATATGCTATAATATTTTATTATCTTATGCTATATAATAATTATTATCTTCTATATCCAATATCTCCTAGGTTTTAATTTGTTTGTAGTATTGTTTCCACTGTAATAGAAGCAAAGACCTCAATATCGCGCGGCTTGTTGATATTTTAATAAATAAATAAAATAAAATATACTAATATCTATGACAGAAATACAATAAATATATATACACAAGAAATTTAAGTAAAAGATTTTCTCTCTTTCTTTTATAAATATTTATAATATTTGATATATTTCTATAGAATATATTTCTATGAAATATTATATATTTAAATACACCTATCCCCCGATTTACACGGTACTTGTTTTACACGTTTTCGCTTTTACACGGTTTTCCAAATAAGTTTTTTTTTTGTTTTTATCGCACTATACTAAATGCTACTGTGATTGAACACATGCGCTGTGTACACATCTCACGAGGAATCCCGAGCTTATGTGCTGACTACATATTTTAACCTGTCAATGCATTTTATTTTTATTTCTGTGTACACCTATCCCCCGATTTACACGTTTTTCTCAGGAACATATCTACCGTGTAAATCGGGGGATAGGTGTATATACACTGCGTGACATTGAAAATGGAACACCACGAAATAGTGGCCAGTAAATTATGCAAATTTCAGGGTAGACGCACCTAACCGAGTTATGCAAATGATGTAAAATGCGCGGCTCTCGTGCGCGCATGGAGTAAGATATAAGGGAAGGAACTTGCAGAAAGGACAGTATTCGTGTCGTTATTTCTTAAAGGAAAATCATTGTAGAAATTTTGTTCTTGTGTCAAAAGACACGTGTAATAACAGAGAATGCCAGGTCATCGTAAACGGAGGCAGTTCAAGCAGACAGACGCTTTTACGAGGGGCATGGTGATCGGACTGAAAAGGGCAGGTTGGTCCATACGTCAAATCGCAGCTGATACACACCTTGGTGCGTCTACGGTGCACCGACTGTGGAGAAGATGGTTGGAACAAGGAAATGTGGCAATTTATAGGAATGTCGGTGCAACCAGAGTGACATCAGCACGTGTGGATCGGCGTATCCTTCGACAAGCAGTGGCGGCCCCACAAGCCACTTGTACCGCCATCCTGCAACATGTGCAAGACACCCTAGATCATTCCATCTCGACCAGAACCATTTCCCGTCGATTGGTTGCTAATGGCTTGCACTCATGCCGTCCGCTAAGAAGACTGCCATTGACCCCACCGAATAGGCGCCAACGTTTGGAATGGTGCCGGGCTAGATCGGCGTGGATGACGGAATGGCACAGGGTCGTGTTCTCAGATGAGTCGCGTTTCTGCTTGTCCAGTGATAGTCGCCGTGTACGCGTGTGGCGTCGACGTGGAGAAAGGTCCAATCCGGCAGCAATTGTGGAACGCCCCACCGTGCGACAACGTGGAATCATGGTTTGGGGCGCAATCGCGTATGATTCCAGGTCACCTTTACTTCGTATTCAGGGCACTATGACGGCCCAACGATACGTTGATGATGTGCTGCGACCGGTGACACTCCCCTACTTTCAGGGGGTACCCAATGCCCTTTATCAGCAGGATAACGCCCGACCGCACACTGCTCGCATTAGCCAACAAGCTCTGCAAGATGTACAGATGCTTCCCTGGCCACCGTACTCTCCTGATCTCTCACCAATCGAGCACGTCCGGAACATCATTGGACGCCGTTTGCATGCCTTGCCACAGCCGCGTTCAGAAGACGAACTGTGGCAAATGGTTGAGAGGGAATGGAGAGCCATCCCTCAGGACGCCATCCGTACTCTGATTGACTCTCTACCTAGACGTGTTGCTGCGTGCATCGCCGTCCGCGGTGGTCCTACTTGCTACTAAGCCGACGCCGTTCTCGCTCTGTATTATGACTATCATTTTGAAATAAAGATCACTTATTGTTCGTCCCTGTCTCTCTCTGTCTGCCGAGTTTCATCACTTTCTGGCCACTATTTCTTGGTGTTCCATTTTCAATGTCACGCAGTGTATATTAATTAATTGTTCCACAGAGTGTGTGTAAGCTCACAGGAAAATAGGCGCTAACCGAAACAGAAAAAAAAGTTCCTTTGTTTAATATTAGTTTCCCTTTTATATTTTGTTCTCTCTCTTGTAAATCAATAAATATAATGTTTAATTAATAATTCTTGGAATCAGTTTCATTAAAAATTCTAAGCAAAGTCAACAGAAAGGCGTTAAAAACAGACCTATGGATGCCGGCCAGGCAACCTCTATCTACAAGATATATGTAAATAAGTATAAACGCATATGTTGAGAAAGAAGACCTCTACCTAAATACATTGTTTTAAATATATGCTTTAATTTTAAAAAAGGATATATTCTGACAGCCCTCATATGAGCTTTTTTCACATACTTTAATATACACCTATCCCCCGATTTACACGGTAGATACGTTCCTGAGAAAAACGTGTTAATCGGGGGATAGGTGTACACAGAAATAAAAATAAAATGCATTGACAGGTTAAAATATGTAGTCAGCACATAAGCTCGGGATTCCTCGTGAGATGTGTGCACAGCGCATGTGTTCAATCACAGTAGCATTTAGTATAGTGCGATAAAAACAAAAAAAAACTTATTTGGAAAACCGTGTAAAAGCGAAAACGTGTAAAACAAGTGTAAATCGGGGGATAGGTGTATTAGTAAATTAAATTTGATTGCCATCTATCGTTAAAATTTTACACAAATAAATTTACTGGCAATGCGTTTATTTTAAATATCATTAAATATCATTGCAGTAAGGTCTGTAGATATAATATTTGTTGGTATTTAAAAGAAACGCCTTGCCAGTAAATTTATTTGTGTAAAACTTTAATATATATTAAAACGAAGCTACTATAATTGTTTTCAGAAGATATTTACCAAATCTATACGTATATAGAGAAAGGTTTATACGGTGACAACTTGAAAAAAAAAAGGCAATAGACACCAAAAGATTTTCAACTACGGTCTAATCCCTTTTCCTCCAGGGAGCTCATACTCGGTATTTCTAACTGCCCGGAGGATTTCCGGAGAGATTCAATAAAAATGGAGTCGTTTGGGAGACTATCAGTGAATAAATATTCACTTATATAACACGCTTACAAATAAGTGGTGTATTTATCTGTTTTTGAATTCTGTGAATACTTATGGAATTTTCGTTGAAAAGACATATTTCTGGATAAAAAATAAGACAACGTTTTGTTTTTTTAATATAAGATATTTCTAAAGGCGTTTTTATGATGGAATATTGGACATTGAAGAATAAATCAGATATGTTTCAATTCAAAACCTTTTTTTAAATGTGTACCAAAAGAGACACCTTTCCCTTTAAAAAAAGTATTGAAAGCAATGCGTTTTAATTATCATCTTATTGCAGAATGAAACAATGGTGATGAAGAATATACACCAATACTAACCTCAGCAAATTCAGACTAAAGTCAACCTGCTGACAAAAATCTGCATTAAGAAATTGAAAATTTTTGACGCGCTTCTTTTTAAAATAAAATAAATTTCTACAACCTTTTCTGTAATGATAAAAAATTGGGAAGACCTTTCCCATCAGTGGGGAACCCCAGTAGTTTCATCAGATTTACCGCTGTAATATTGCATATTGGACTGTTTTGCTCCTATACCCATACTGAAGCTAAATTCTTGGAAAATATATTTTGAATAAGTTCTATACATAAGCTTTAAAGACATTAGAAATATGTTAAGCTTGTGTTAAAATGTGAATATGCAAATTCATCCATCTATAAAAACTGTGCAAAAATAAACGTGGTAGACATCGCGAGCGAATGCTACGGTAGGTCGCGGGTACGCTGCTCACTTGGCTGGAACTATTTCTTGATTACATGCATAGCGGTTTCACCCTTCCATTCGATCACGACATATATATATTTTAAAAAAAATTAGTCTTCTGTAAAAAGAAAACAATAATCTTTTTGTAAAACGACATTTGAAAATTATCCCGCATGTGTTCCTTTTCAACGAAAAATCGAAATTTATTTTAAGGAGAAATAACGATTATTTCTAACCTCAGGGATGAGGAATTAAAGGATGAATTGTGAAGAGTAATGATAAACGGAAAATAAAAGTGTCCAGGGATGGGAATTTATCCTTGAAATAAATTTTGATTTTTCGTTCAAAAGAAACACGTGCGGGATAATTTTCAAATGTCGCTTTACAATCACAAGCCGCATTATATTATATTGTATTATATATTACTTTAAGAATCTTTTTGTTAACATTATTATCATTCTTTATCACTATACTACTGAAAATTATCATTTCATTTATCATCATAATTAGTATTTGTTAAAACAATATTCTTCAGATTCACTCGGAAATAACCGGGTCAATCAGCAAACAATCTACAACAATAGAACACCGCTATTTCGATTGCCCGTCGTTAGAACGTTTTTATGTAAAATTAAAACATATCTTTAATTAAAAAGGCATATATTGGATCAAAAAATCATTTATTTTACAATATTTCAGTTGGCTGAACGCCAACCTTTATCAAGGTGTTATAACATATTTAATGTGTTTTTATTCCTTCAATTAATTCATTATTTGACACACATTAAATATGTTATAACACCTTGATAAAGGTTGGCGTTCAGCCAACTGAAATATTGGTAAAATAAATGATTTTTTGATCTAATATATGCCTTTTTAATTAAAGATATATTTATGGATTGCTCTATTTTTAAAACATATCTGTGAGAGTAGTGATTTATGTTTTGTTTTTGATCGGTTTAAATTCGTCTTTGATCATGTAACAACGGATAAGACGCACATTTTTACCATCGCCAAGTATTTAATGTACAAATTCTGGATAAGCATCGATTTTAACTATGACTACAATATCTAAACCGAGTTCGACTCACTTTTAGAGGCTCATGTCTAATGTATATGTGGCAATATTGTAACATAGTATTTATTAATTTTATTTATGTAACATAGTATTTATTAATTTTATTATTTTTTATTAACAGAGTGGTCATTTTTATTTTTATATCTTGCGACTCTGTAAATTTCCCTCGTGGCTTATCTTTTGTTTACCTTTCTTAGTTTGTCCTTCCCTGAAATAATTTTGTTTCCTCCTGAAGATTTTGTCTTCCCTAATTTTCCACGTGGCAATATAATAAGGTGGGAAGAGAAATAATCACACCACAATTTGGAGAAGGAACCTAGGCAACCAGAGAGAGAGACGGGCCCGGCACAGCCGGGCGGCCGTTCGTGTCGCACACAATCCCCAACTGTCTTAAAAGTCCCAAGGTGTTAACGAACGGTCCCCATTTTCCGCCCCTTGGAATGTCGCTGCTGTCTCAAGTGACCGGACTTTACATCCCGTCTCTCTCTGGGCTGGTTCTAGGTTTGCTTTATTATTCCTGGAAGAGTATATATTATGACATACATATATATAAAAATGTTGTAAATATATACTTTCTCAATGTCTCTATATTCATCTTTACTTCCTAAACTGAAACTTTGACTCATGTAAAACTGACTTTACTATGTGTATATAGCCATTGTTATTTTCTTTATGTAAAAACTACTATGTAAATAATGTTATGTGTATCCAATTTTAGTTCTTTCCTTACTGGAATATTGTTACAACAATTTTAATGCGCCTTACATTTATTCAAAATATTCTATGATATTTAATATTTATTTAAAACAGAATATTTAGAGAGAGAGAGAGAGAGATTATCATCATTCCTTTCTATAGTTTCATTCCTTTTGTAATATTTATTGTATATATATCTTGATTGGTTTTTGGAGCGAGAGAGGATCTGGACCAAGACTGCGGATCACGATCTACGAGGAAGACCACGAATAAATAAACACAATAACTTTGAAAGGTAATTTATTTTTATTTACTTTTATTTATTTTCTTTCAATTTTATTTATTTGCTTTGAATATGGAAACCCGCTCAGGAAACGTGTATAACACCAAGAAAGAAGAAACCAAGGTCGACGACCCTGCAAAACTGCAACTTGGTGTAACAATACAAATGAGATTAATGTAACAAAATTAACATATTTTAAATATCTCAGCTAGCTGGCTGGCTGTAGAAAGGCGGAAAAGAAAAACTTCTAATATCACAGCTCTCACGTGACGGGACGGCACGATGCCCTGTTCTCCAAAAGCTGGCGCCATCTTCCGTTGAAGAAGCGAACCATTTGTTACATATGTAGTTAACTAGCCGAATGACGCGGGCAACGCCCGTGTTTTACCCGATTGAATGTTTTGATTCAAAGACTATTTGTTACAATTATAAATTGGCGCCTTAAATAAATGCATATTTTAGTTAATAACTATAGCCTATGTGCTTTATCTGTCTATGTACTGTTGGCTTCCGTAGGCGTCTCTTACAGGGAAAAAGAAAGAGAGGATTCCATTTGGTTATTAACTAATATATGCATTTATTTAAGGAGCGACCCGCTCCAACACAATAATTACATAAACGAAAAGGCGAGTGGGGGGGGGCAAAGGTGGCGTGAGCGTAGCCAACCAATAGGAGGGCGCCATTCCAAAAAAAAAAGCAAACGGTGACAGAGACGAAAACTGACTGATGATTAAGAGATGAAGAATGACGCTCGTAACTGTATATAGAATAGTATTGTCTCAAACAGTCTATCTAAACGTGGATTGAAAATAAGTATTGAAGAAAGATCAAAGAATAACGTGCCGAAGATTAAACACCTATTATATGTATATTCAATTAATCAATAACTATTATTATATAAAATCTTATTTTTACACATCCCTATCTACTTTTATTGTAATATATCACAAAGCTCTCCGTGTTCTTAATGTTCTAAAAGTTAAATAAACAAGAATCATTGATTTTCAATTTATAATCTCCATCCGCATATTCGGAGATAATCCTTTATAAATTATCAATCTGATAACACTGCGCCACTGTCTCTCATAGAATAATATTTTTTTAAAAATCTCTTTAAACTTTAATCTCATAAATATTTAAATATAGAAATATATTAATTTAAAAGATTTCTAATTTTTAAAATATGTTTTTAAAATATTATATCTATATATTTATTATTATTTTTTCGTTGAAATATTTATGGCAAATATCAAAATTTTTATTTATCTGTGAAATGTGAAACCCTCTGGGAGGGTTTACCACTGATGAGCCAGGCCCTCCGTTTAATTTTTCCATTGCAGTAAGGGCAGTAGAAATTGTTTTATTTTAAAAAGAATATTACGCGTCTAAAATAGTTTTATAATTTGATAACAGATGGCGCGCTAGTGAATCGAAAGATATATTATATTAAAAGCTTATAAAAGAAACGTAATAATTAAGCACGAGATTTTTTTCAAATAAAGCAAACTTTATAATTTGAAAAAATAGTTTTTTTGGTTAAACCAGTTTTTTGGTCGTTGAGGTACAGCTTGCACCACACTGATGAGGGCCAACAGCCCGAAACGCGTCCGTGGTTAGCTTTTCTTGATTAATCAAGAATGGGTATTTGGCCAATTCTGAAATAATTAAAAATCAACGAGATTAATTGGTATTTATTCCGATAGATGGCGCAAGCCATCAAAAACTTTCAGTTGCACGATAAGGAGATGCCTTTTTTATAAAACTTTATAATGTTGTTATTGATAAAGAAAAATGAGAAGAGTTCCAGAAAACTATTGGGAGGGCTTGACTCATCAGTTATGAAGACGGTTTGAATAACCATGTCACTTTTTGTCAAGTGTCATCACAAAGTTCTTTGTGACAATGTCCAGAGAAATACCAAGCTGTTCGCTTTACGCGCTCTATTTTCTATTTTTAAATTTAGAATGTTTTCTTGTTATAAACATGAAATATCTTCCCTCTGTATAACTTTTTATTCTCTTTCTTTTTTTCTTTTCTATTGAACTCTCTCGGACAATGAGCAAAAGCCTGTTCACACTCAGGACGGCTTGTAGCACCTGATAAGATCCCGACGTCCCTTAAGAAAAGGCTTCGTCTGGTATATAAATATTTTCTATTTTTATTACAATACTGTTAGAAACGAAGTCGATATAAACGTGGTAATTCTCTTTTATTGACAAAATATGAGCTTTCAGGCAAGAATGCCCTTCCTCAGGTTGCTACTGAGCATGAAACAGAAGTGCCAAATATATAAGCGAAAGAAATTTACATGATATGAAGAAGTATGGGAAATTTACATACTAAAAAGTAAAAAGCAAAGGATTTACATATTTACAGATGAATCGAGGATTTTTTTTTTTTTTTAAACTATGGACAAGAAATTAATTTACATGCTATGGAGAGGTATGGGAAAATTTACATACTATTAAAAGGTAAAAAGTAAAAAGCAAGGGATCTACAGAAGAATGGACAACAAGAATAAAGAAAAAAGAGAAAACAAGGGGCCGAAAGGAATGCGAAGGACGAGAACACGGTAGGGCGGGATAAAAGACTAAAAGATGCGGTAGGGGGGAGTTCAGCTGGGGGGAATGGCGGGGTAAAACACGGAGTACTGGGGTGGGAGGTCGATTTTACGGTTAAAACTGGGCGTGCAATGAGAAACCAAAGATTCGAGGACTAAGCGCTGATATTTGTTCCCGACGCCCTTGTAAACGCATACCGCGCTGTCCAAATCAAACGAGTGGCGGAATTCTGTGATGTGTTGGCATAAGAGAGACCTGCGATCGTTAGTGCGTATGTTGCGGTTGTGTTCTGATAACCTGGTGCGGATAGATCGGCCAGTTTCACCGATGTAACATTGTCCGCAATCGAGAAAGGGGATTTTGTAAACTGCGTTGGTGGCGGTTAGGGGATTAGTTTTGATCGAACTTTTGGTAATCGGATGGCGTAAGGAAGTATAGAGGGAAGGGGTATTATTAAAATAGGTACGTATTCCGAATTTGCGTAAAAAGAAAGAAATGTCGGAGTTCCTGGCAGAAAACGGGAGAACACAAAGGTCTTTGTAGGGGGGAGGGACTGTTTTGGTGGAATTGGGAGAGTAAAAATGATGACTGATAAAATCATGGGGATAACCGGCGGATGAGAGATGATTGCATACAATGCGCTTCTCATTCTTTTTGAAACGGTCGAGGGAACAGTGAGTGTAAATTCGCTTGGAAATGGTTTTAACCGTGGTGATTTTGTGGGAGACCGGGGCGTGGGACTTGAAATGTAAGTAGGAGGGGGCGGAATTTGGTTTACGGTAAACGGTTGTGTGGAAGGTGTGCTCAGTATTTACAATTAAAACATCTAAAAACGGGATGCAATTAAATCGTGACGGATTGTGTGTAAAACGAAGATCAGGATTATAGGAATTTAGAGAATTAAGAATGGGAAGGTGATCCGTGTCGCGGTGGAGGCAGAAGATATCGTCGACGTACCGCGACCACAGCTCAATTCCCAAGGATTTTTGGGACGTAATCCAGCGGTCCAAGTTGGACATAACGATCTCAGCAGCGACTGTGGATAGAGGACTGCCCATTGGAGAGCCCCTCGTCTGTATGAAAAAACTGCCGTGGAATTCTAGTGTGTTCAGGCCAAGGCAAATCTTAAACAAATCTAAGATAACGTGCTGCTCGTTGGTGGGGAATGCAGAAAAGAGTAGAAGTTGTTTGAGACCCTCAATAATCAGGGGATGTGGGAGACATAAAAACAGTGAGGTCACATCAAAGGTTGACATGGTAAGACGGTCGGATCGGGGAATGTTTCTTAACCTGGAGATAAAGTCAGTGGGGTCTTAGACGGAGTGGATGTTGTGAGAGCTAACCAAAGGTTTTAAGAGGGTGCAAAGGTACTTTGCTAGCGGAAAAGCGGGGGAGAGGTGGTACGCAACAATGGGCCTGAGGGGGATGTCGGGCTTGTGGGTCTTTGGCAGGCCGTATATATAGGGGACACCGGAAATATTGGAGGTGAAAGTTAAAAACTGGTCGGGAGTGATACCCTTGGTACGCCTGAGTGATCTGAGTGCTGTTTTGTAGGAATTGGCGACGTCCTTGACTTGGTTAGGTGAGATCTCGTGAAACGTGTTAGGATCGGAAAGGATATCTGTCATTTTTCGTCTGTAGTCTTGGGCTTTGAGTACTACAACTTGGGATCCTTTATCAGACTTAGTGATCTGGATGTCGTGCTGAGCTTTGAGGGATTTTAGGGCGGTGATATCTTGGTTGTTGCATCTGAGGTTGAGGGAGGATTTCCTGGGGGTGGGCTGAAGCGTATTGGCGATGAAGGAACGGATACGGAATTTATCCCCTAACCGCCACCAACGCAGTTTACAAAATCCCCTGTCTCGATTGCGGACAATGTTACATCGGTGAAACTGGCCGATCTATCCGCACCAGGTTATCAGAACACAGCCGCAACATACGCACTAACGATCGCAGGTCTCTCTTATGCCAACACATCACAGAATTCCGCCACTCGTTTGATTTGGACAGCGCGGTATGCGTTTACAAGGGCGTCGGGAACAAATATCAGCGCTTAGTCCTCGAATCTTTGGTTTCTCATTGCACGCCCAGTTTTAACCGTAAAATCGACCTCCCACCCCAGTACTCCGTGTTTTACCCCGCCATTCCCCCCAGCTGAACTCCCCCCTACCGCATCTTTTAGTCTTTTATCCCGCCCTACCGTGTTCTCGTCCTTCGCATTCCTTTCGGCCCCTTGTTTTCTCTTTTTTCTTTCTTTTTTCTTTATTCTTGTTGTCCATTCTTCTGTAGATCCCTTGCTTTTTACTTTTTACCTTTTAATAGTATGTAAATTTTCCCATACCTCTCCATAGCATGCAAATTAATTTCTTGTCCATAGTTTAAAAAAAAAAAATCCTCGATTCATCTGTAAATATGTAAATCCTTTGCTTTTTACTTTTTAGTATGTAAATTTCCCATACTTCTTCATATCATGTAAATTTCTTTCGCTTATATATTTGGCACTTCTGTTTCATGCTCAGTAGCAACCTGAGGAAGGGCATTCTTGCCTGAAAGCTCGTATTTTGTCAATAAAAGAGAATTACCACGTTTATATCGACTTCGTTTCTAATATTATTGCGTGGCTACGTCATGTCTGATCCTAATTACAATACTGTATTTTAATTTTTCTGCAAATTAATTTTACACAAATAAATTTACTGGCAATGCGTTTCTTTTAAATATCATCAAATATTATCTCTACAGACCTTACTGCAATGATATAAGTTGTTGAATTAGAGGGCTTGGCTCATCAGTAGTGGACCCTCTAGTCTGTAGAGATAATATTTGATGATATTTAATAGAAGCGCATTGTCAGTAAATTTATTTGTATAAAATATTAACGATAGATGGCAATTAAATTTAATTTACTAATATAAAGTTGTTAATTGCCAATTGTATCCCTCTTTGGACCCGGAAATACTAACAAGTGTTGTAGTTCTGGTTGTTTATTGATTGCTTGGTTCATTGACACAGTGATCTGTCTGCTTGGTAGGATTATGGTAGGACAAGAATACCATGTCTCAATGACCAATTAGTCGAAGTATAACTGAACTTGAGCGCTTGAGTGGTGTGATCCAAGCTACGAAGCGACCCTCGGTGATCATGAATGTGTTGTCACTACACTGAACATGCTAAAATCCATGTATCTGATGTATGATCTCAAGTTCAAGGACGCACGCTTTAAGTTTTTTAATATGTTACATCTCTCAAAATCTATCTAAAGTATACTATGAAGGATGCTCCGCTTTATCTAATTATTTATTATAATTGTTGTGAGGATAGAGTTACATGTGTATTGTTGCCAATAGAGTAGTTCTTGTTGTAGATAAAGCTTCATTGATGAGGATAACTTTCATTGTTGGAATAGAGTAGACATTGTGTTGTGAAATTCGTTTCATTGTTGTGGATAAAGCTTCATTGATGTAGATAACGTTTCATTGTTGTGAATAAATCTCTATTGATGAGCATTACTTTTATTGTTGCCATCGAGTAGTCATTGTTGTGAATAAAGCTTAATTTATATAGATAAAGTTTCATTGTTGTGGATAAAGCTTCATTGATCAGGTTAACTTTCATTTTTGGTATAGAGTAGTCATTGTGTTGTGGAGAAAAAGCTTCATTGTTGTGGATAACCTTCATTGTTGGCATAGAGTAATCATTGTTGTGGATAACCTTCATTGTTGGCATAGAGTAGTCATTGTTGTGGATAACCTTTATTGTTGGCATAGAGTAGTCATTGTTGTGGATAACCTTCATTGTTGGCATAGAGTAGTCATTGTTGTGGATAACCTTCATTGTTGGCATAGAGTAGTCATTGTTGTGGATAACCTTCATTAATTGGCATAGAGTAGTCATTGTTGTGGATAACCTTCATTAATTGGCATAGAGTAGTCATTGTTGTGGATAACCTTCATTGTTGGCATAGAGTAGTCATTGTTGTGGAGAAAAAGCCTCATTGTTGTGTATAAAGATTCATTGATAAGGATGACTTTCATTGTTGTGGATAACTTTCATTGTTGGCATAGAGTAGTCATTGTTGTGGAGAAAAAGATTCATTGGTGTAAATAAAGATTCATTGTTGTGGATAAAATCTCCTTACTTTAGATAAAGTAGACATTGTTGTGGATTCATTTTCATTGTTATGAATAAAGCTTCATTGATGAGGATAATGTCTCTTCATTGTTGTGTATAAACATTGCCATTGTTGTTTAATAGTCTCCTTGCTTTAGATGAAGTAAAAATTATGGTGAATAAAGTTTTCTTGCTTTATATAAATTAGGTATTGTTTTGGATAAACATTAATTATTGTATATGAAGTTTCCTTGTTTTGGATAAAGTTTTCATTGTTGTGGATATATATTTCTATTGTTATGTATACGTTTCTTCATTATGGATAAAGTAGCCATTGTTGTGGAGATATTTTCCCATTGTAATGTATAAGTTTTTTCATTATGGATGAAGTAGCCATTGTTGTGGAGATATTTTTCCATTGTTATGTATAAGTTTTTTTCATTATGGATAAAGTAGTCATTGTTGTAAATATGAAGTCTAATTGATGAAAATTAATTTTAAAGATGTTAATAAAATACCATTTGGTGCCAATATGCAAACTTGCTGGTTACTTCTTTCAGAATACCTACTGTACAAAGTTAGCTATCTAAAGGTGACCTAAAGGTTGACATTTAGCCAAATTTGTCAAAGGTTGGTGTCAGGATCAATTACATGTTCGCTCTATTCCCCTATTTTTTTACGCGCATAAAATTATCAAAATATTTCATAAACTTTATTTCAAAGAAGTAGATACCTTTTAGTGTGAACTTTCAATATATCCATAGTTAAATTTAGAAATTCTAAGAAGCTAAACCTCAATAGAACTTCTAAAATCATCAAACCATAATTCAATAGAAAAAATCGTTACTTCACAATTTTCTTTAGAAATTCATTCTCAAATTTACTCGAATACATTAGCGCGCCAAAGATAAAATTTCTTTTTAAAAGTTCCATATTAAATTATACATATTTCTTTATAAAATACTTAGAATTCATCTATTAAAATAACTTTTATTTACAATGAGATTTCGAACTTGAAAAAAAGCTTTTATGGAATTTTTCTTTTGTTTAATCAATTTTAAAATCTATTATTAGGCTAATGGATATTCACAAAACCAACATTCTATTCCTCAGGTAATGGATTTAAATGTAAGATTTATTGTTTTAATATTTCAAATATATTTTTTAAAGTTTCATATCAACTAATTCAAATTTCCTGGACATAAATGAAAGGAAACTCATATCCAGAAACCTGGAGATATCATGATGCATTAGCGCGCCATCTGTTATCAAAATTCGAAACTATTATAGAAACGTATGATTCTTCGCAGTAAGGACAGTAGAAGTTTGTATTATGTATAAAAGAAACATTCCTGCTTTTAAATCCTTTCATTTTATATGTATAGATGGCGAATTATTGCTTTGTGTTAATTTATGCCTAACTGGCCTTGTCTTTATTGTTTGCGGAAGAGCATTGCTCGATGCAAATATTTGAATGTAATTATACTGTCCTATTAGCTTATGTCCATAGTTTTCTTGAAAACCATTTCTGAGATTCCATCCTTCAGTGCTGCGTATATAAGCAGAATCGTCCAATACAGTATTAGAGCTCTGAGAAGCGGTCTGGTGGATTAAATTGGCGAAACAGCTGGGAGGGTTCACCACTGATGAGCCAAGCCCTCCCAATATATTTTTTTCATCGCAGTAAGGGCAGTAGAAGTTTGTATTATGTATAAAAGAAACATTCGTGCTTTTAAATCCTTTCATTTTATATGATTCTTTTTAAAAGACCCTCCCATTAATTTTTCCATTACAGTAAGGACAGTAGAAATTATTTATTTTTCAAAAAGAATCATACACGTCTATAATAGTTTCGAATTTTGAAAAACCTGTTTAATTGTTTATTTATTTACCAGTTTCAAACAAGAAACGCTATATCCGATCTGGATAATTGCTCGTGAAAACTATTTACAATAATTGTAGTAGAGTAGGTAACAGAATTACCAAAAAGAAAATAAACAATTAGAAAAAGAGCATTAAATAAACATATCCATTAAACAAATAAGCAACAACATAAGCAGATAGAAGAAATCGCAAGGTAGTTATTTACAATATGTTAAGCAATGATGGAAGTTGATTTAATGAAGTTATCTGTAATAATTAGTATCGTGGAGAGAGAAAGTTGATCAAGTTGAGCTATTTACAATGAGTTATATTCTAAAGTAACTTATTAATTATTTATATTGATGTAAATAAAGTCGCATAGTAATGTATAATTGTTTAATTTAACATCAATTGATTTAAATCTCCTGGAAATTAATTAAATAATTAAAAAAGGTTTCCGAAGATGACTTTCTTCTTATTTTGTAAGAAACCCATTTCCAGAAATCTGTTTAATTATTTAATACTGAACACCATTTATTTATTTGGTCTTATTACCTTGTGTTTATAATATATAATCCAAATTGTACTTTATCGTTGATTTAGCCTGTTCTCTGATAATTGGCCAACCCATTTTCTTGATAAATCAAGAAAAATTATCAACGAACGCGTTTCGCGCTGTGGGCACTCGTTAGCGTGGAGCAGGCTGTACCACTGCGACCAAAAATATTTTTGTTCCCAGATGTTTCTTGAGAAACCTATAAATTGGTATTTAAGGTCGAAATTACGTAAATACGCTTAACACATGGAAGAAATATATAAAAACAATTAAAGCAAAGGGTCCAAGGTGGGATTCGATCCCGGTTCATGGCTATCGGAAACCGACGGTTTATAGAACCGGCCACCGACTTATGTAAATTTATATATTATCTCTAAAATATATATATGTTATATTAAAATATTTTATTTAAAATTATGTTATATTCAAGTATTATTTTATTTAAAAATATATTTCATCAAATCAAATACTCTGTTAAATCGACCGCCAGAGGTCACGCTTTCCCTATAAATACTTCATTGTTGTTGTTCCCCGTTGGCCGGCTCAAATCTTTTGTACATTATGTAAATAACTTTTGTTTTCTTTATTCTACTCGCCTTAAGCCAGGCATTACTTTAATCAAATTATGTCTTTTTTATAAATTCCTTTAACTCAATTAAATTACTGATCAAAACTATTTTTAGTTATCTTACTTTAGGGATTTAACCACGACTGAATTAACATAGTATAATCCTCAAGATAATTAAATACAAGCAGAAATTCTCTTTATATTTTTTAATTATATAACATGTATATATATGTATTTTGAAAATAGAGCAATCCATAAATAAATCTTTAAATAAAAAGGCATATATTGGATCAAAATATCATTTATTTTACCAATATTTCAGTTGGCTGAACGCCAACCTTTATCAAGGTATTATAACATATTAAAGTGTGTCAACAACAAACTCAGCGCCACATAAAGTCAATAGAATTAAGTTTAAAAAATATTTTTGCTTATATATATTCAATGGGGAGAAAAAAAATTATATATACATTTATATTATGGACAAAATAAATTTTGTAAAATAAGGGTGTGAATATCTTGAATATTACCAATAAATTATCTTATATTTATAATTGTTGTTGACACACTTTAAAATGTTTTAATACCTTGATAAAGGTTGGCGTTCAGCCAACTGAAATATTGGTAAAATAAATTATATTTTGATCCAATATATGTCTTTTTATTTCAATATATACTCGTATATGTGTAAATTGATGCATAGATGTATGTGTGTGTGATATATTATTTCGAGAGGATTGTATTTATCTACTGTAAGAGGCAAAAAAAGAATTCCCAATTATAATTAAACCACAGATATGGCCTAGCCACTTTATCAGGTAAACACTACTTTAGCAGATTGTTAGGATTTTATTTGATCCCTATTGGATCTCATGGAATAAAGCCCGCCCTAGACTGACGAGGGCCATTAGCCCGATACCATGGTTTCCAGGTAGACCCTTATCAGTGCCAAAGCTGATGCCAAAGTTACCAAAGCTGGTGTTGTGACTTTGTCACCTATCCGAGTTCGCTAGTTTGCTGAGATGGTCAATAGATGGAGTCTAGTTTTGGCGTCTATTTTGACGGGAGAGTCGCCCTTTATCTTTATAGATCATTATCCGCCCCCGACAAAATTTTCATCTATATATATATATGTGGCAATATAAAAAGGTGGGGAAAGAGAAATAAAGACACCACAAGTTTGGAAGAAGAATCCCAGACAACCAGAGAGAGAGAGACGGGCCTGGCAAAGCCGGGCGGCCGTTCGTGTCGCACACAATCCCCAACTGTCTTAGAAGTCCTAAGGTGTTAACGGACGGACCCCATTTGCCGCCCCTTGGAATGTCGCTGCTGTCTCAAGTGACCGACTTTACATCTCGTTTCTCTCTGGGCTGGCTCTAGGTTTGCTTTATTATTCCTGGAAGAGTATATATTATGACATATATATATATATATATCCCAGAATTTATTATGTTGTAATATATTCTAATATATACTTATATATCATATGTAATATAGTATAATAACCAAAACTGTAAAAACAATTAAAATCGCCATTTCGGCCATCATGTAATGCACAACAAAATAAATTTAGATTGAGTGACAGTCGGCGCCAGTCAGGAGAAAGGTCTCCGAAAAACATGTTGAGGTTACCAGGTGTGCCCCTTCTTGCTCAAACAGATCAGTCCGCTTTGAGACACAATGATTGACAGACCCCTCTGGACAGACCTGCCTTGACCGGTGTCGGCTTCACTCACTCTCTCGCCATCTCTGTGGTGACATCCAACATGTCTTGTCCTTTTGTGTACTTCATTTCACGCCTGAACCCACTCTAAACATTGTGGCCACAACGACTGCAACCAACATGCCACATTACAGTCATCCTCCCCTATATAAGTGTTGAGATTACGAGAGGTCAAGAATTGAAGAACCTTCTCCCAACAAGTAAGACCCTCACCTAGAGTCTAGATATCAGTTTGGACTGCCTTGGGTGATCAAGTCAGGAAGGAAAATAACGCAGGCAGAAACCAGCGGCTACTACACGCAGAAGATCTCGCTCTAGTAAGACACTCTCAGAAACTCTAAGAAAACTCTTTATTTCCACAACACGGCTCAGTTATATACAAAAGAAGATTTACATAATAACAATTCATTCAAAATATATTTGACATAATAATTAATTTAAAAGGAATTTACATTCCAGGTTATACACTCAAAAGAGATATTTACATAGTCTATGCCACGACTTTTAACATACCCCCACCTTTTCTTTCCTGCAAAACAAGAAAGAAAAACCAGAAAATGTACTTTCCTTTTCTCACTGATTCAAACATCAAGTGCAAAACCTTATTGGTTGGCGGACTTCACGTCCGGATCTTGTTTTGATCGTTAGAGGTTTTTCCCTTCCTTTATCCCCAGAGGTCTTTTCGGGAATTTCCTCAGAGGAAATTTCAAGGGGAAAGAGTCTTTGTACAGGGCGTAGCCATTCGCCTGTTGATGTCTTGACTTTGGCAACCCTGTTCACCTCATCTTTTCCTGAGTAAAGTTTTATTATTCTTCCAACAGGCCAGAAAATTCTTTTAGTGTTGTCCTGGCCTATAAGGACTAAATCTCCTTCCTTTAGGCATCGCTCCCTTTTTTTTCGGCCCGTTGTATCAGTACCCCTAAGTATTCCTTGCGGAATCTCTGTTTAAGTTCTTCATTTAGTTTACTCAAAATTTTATACTTTCTGGTGAAAGAATTCGCTCTTATTTTTTCCAGCTCCGGGAACTCATTGTTTTCGTTATTCTGCAGAAACATTTGAGGGGTCAAGGGAATGAGATCTTGTCCATCTTCCGATATATATGAAAGAGCTCTATTGTTGATAATACTCTCTACCTCACATAAAGCAGTCTCAAGTTGCACATAATTCAATTTACTAAATCCAAGCATACGAACCAATAACCCTTTTACAACCCTTACCAATCTCTCCCAAAAACCCCCCCACCATGGCGCTGAGGGAGGGATAAAAATCCATTGGATTCTTTTCACACTCGATTGTCTTTCAATCTCCCCCCAATCCAAGCGTTTAAGTAATTCGTTTGCCTTTGAGAAATTTGTCCCGTTATCACTATATATTTTTCCGGGGCGTCCACGCCGACAAATGAATCTTTTTAGAGCTAACAAAAAAGTGTTTGCCTCTAATGTTCTCACAATCTCTAGATGTACAGCTCTATAAACCGCGCAAGTAAATAAGGCCACCCAAACCTTGCTGCCACCTTTAAGATGTAGCGGTCCCAACAGATCCACACCTGTCACCTCAAAGGGTTTGCCTAACCCTATTCTATCAGTTGGTAAAGCTGTGCCAGGAGTCCATATAGGTCTCTGATTATACCTCCTACATATTACACATTTTCCAATTATCTGTTTAATCAATCTGCGACCACCAATGATCCAGAACTTCTCTCTCAATCGCGAAAGAATGAATTGGGCTCCTCCATGCCCATTTTGTTGGTGTATTTCACGAACCATTTGTTCCACCAAAGGATGATCACGAGGTAGTAAAATAGGTCGCTTGAACACTTCTGGCTCTTGTCCATGTAGCAGTTTCGTCTCAACGCACCACAAACCTTCGACGGATTTAATAGTTTTAAATCCATTTCGCGGAGCCTGTTCTCCCGGGAAAGTCTCGTGTTGAATCAACCTCAACAGCTTCCTTTCAGCCCTTTCCAACTCTATTACTTTCAAACTTCCCTTTTCAGCGGGTATTCTTCTCGCATTGTCCAAGAATCTTAAAACCCAAGCCATAATCTTAATGTTTAGGCTGTACCTGGATCTTCTATCTAGGAACCATCGCTTTTCCTTGACGACGAGGGTGGTGTGGGCCTGAAAGGTTTTCCTTTTTTCTTTGAGGATCTCTTCCTCATCAATAGTTGGTTCAAAATTAGGCCAACTCTCCTTTTTCCCTTTGAGCCATTCAGGACCCTCCCACCAGTTTGTCGAGACGAATTGTACGATAGAGCATCCTCGAGAAGGCAGATCCGCTGGATTTAATTTTCCGTGAACAAACCTCCAGTTCTTATTATTGACAGTGTCTCGTATTTCCTTTACTCGGTTTCTTACAAACACATTCCACTCATTCTTTCTCCCTAGCCAGGCTATAACGGTTGAAGAATCAGTCCACAATGTAACAGGACAACTCTCTGTTAAGGCAGTCGAAATAGACCCAACAAGCCTAGCTCCCAAAACGCAGGCCAAAAGTTCTAACCGAGGAATGGTTACCCTCCTGGTTGGCGCAAGCCTAGATTTGCTCCAAAGTAGAGACAAATGTACTCTCCCCTGCACTTCACTTCTCATATATGCCACTGCTGCATAAGCTGATCTACTGGCATCGCAGAAGACGTGTATTTCATTCTTATTAGTTTGATCAAACCAAATATGCCTGGGAATTTTGATTTCACTTAAAAGTCCAATTTGGGAGTACCAGGTTCTAAACTCCCGATCCATATCTTCGGGTAGTTGAGAATCCCATCCGATTTTCAACTCCCAGGACCTTTGTAATAATATTTTAGGAGGCAAAAATATAGGACTGCAAACTCCCAAAGGATCAAAAACTTGTTGAATTTTAGAAAGAACAATCCTCTTGGTTAGTCTTCGGGGGAGATCCCTTTCAATAGAGGCATCACAATTAAGCACATCTTGTACTTTGTCCCACACAAGTCCCAACACCTTGGTAATAGTTCCCCTTTTCTCCTTTGAATTCCTCTCTGGTAAATTAAATTCCCACTCACGCAAGTCCATTCTCGCCTTTTCCATGATATTGACAGCTGTATTCTGGAATCGTAGGACTTCCTCCTGAGACGAGAGGGATGTTACCAAATTATCCACATAAAAGGATCTCGCCATAATCTTTGCGATTTCAGCTGCCGGACCCTGTACAGAATTCAGATGATGATCAATAACTGCACCCAAGATGAATGGACTACAATTAAGCCCAAATACCACGCGTTTATGTCTCAAAACGGTCACCTTCATAGGGTCAGTTTGATCCCACCATAGGAAACGAAGAAAATCCTGGTCTTGAAGCTGCACTGAAATCATCTGAAACGCCTTTCGAATATCGGCTAGAACACCAATACCCCTCTCCCTAAACCTAATCAATATTTCAGGTATTTTTTCCAAAAGGTTAGGTCCCTTTTCTAGATAGTCATTCAGAGAAAGACCATTATACGACTTACAGGAAGCATCGAAAACAGGACGAAGAGGTGTCGTCCTACTCTCAGCCCTGAACACCGGCCTATGCGGCAAATAATGGCCCCTCCTCTGAGGCCTAGTCTCCTCTATCCTCTCAATTAGGCCCTCCTGCTCCCATTCTTGAAGAATAGTAGAATACTCCACAATCTTCTTCTCCTTCCTTAATTTACTAGTGCATGCTTCCAATCTCCTCTGCGCTATTTCTAAATTCGAGGGTATATTATTTCTTTCACATTTCCATGGTAGCGCGACTGAATATCGTTGATCCCCATCCCTCCTTATATTCTTTATGAACTGTTCCTCTAGTTCAGTTTCCCTTTTCTTTTTTGAGACAGCTTCAATGGGATCTTGGATTCCCAAGACATCCAGCTCCCAAAGATCCCTCAAGTTACCTCCCGCAACCAACCCATTCAATGCAATTTGGACCTTATCTTCCCTACACACCACCGGAGATTGTCCCATAAGCGTCCAGCCCAACCTTGTTTCCATCGCAGTTAAGTCGGCTCCGACCTGTTGAACTCTCCCCGTCAGCAGTTTACCCAGATGGTCAGCGCCTATTAGAATGTCTATATCTCCCGATTTAAAGTTCTCTGGTGCAATGCTCACCCCTTTATCTCGCAACTTCGTTAACCAATCTCCTCTTGGTAAGGGCGGTACCTTCTCGCAGATCTTAGGTTGGTCCAAAGCTTCCACTCGAACATGATCTCTGTTATTCAAGCTTTCAAGATCCAGGCTGTATTTCCCATGTTTTACCTCTTCAACCCTGGTACCTCCAAACAGGCTTTTGGCTATAGCCACCTCTCCTTCCTTCTCCAGTCCTAAATATTTTATCAAAGCTTTATTGACGTAAGAATATTGGCTTCCCGTGTCAAAAAGCAGCCTTACACAACTAGTAGCTTTCGCACCCCTCAACAGAGCCACTGTGGTCATCATCATAATTTGGCCAGTACATGCTTGGCTCGAAAAAGTAGCTGCTGGGTCAGTTGATTTTTCCTTTATAGGATCTCCTGTTTCTTTTGATGAACTTCCCCGACAAAAAATGTCTAAGTGGCCCCTTCCACAATTCTTACACCTAAGTTGGGCTCTGCAATGTTGCTTAAAGTGCCCATTATTCAAACATCTGAAGCACAAACGTGCATTCCTGATCCTTCTGTCTCTGTCTTCAGGCGAGAGACGATCAATATTGTGACATTGCCAGCTAGGATGGTTTGTTCTCTCACAAAAGCAACATTCTACTGTTCTATGGCCACTGAACAAACCAGACACTGTCGCAGGTATAGGGCCATTCCATTTTCTTTCCTTTCTTATGTAGTGCGACTTTCCTGGAGGCTCTTCTAGTTTGAAGCCTTTCTCTATAACTTTCAATCTCTGCGCACTTTTTACCTCTGCCCTTAAGAAATCCATTAAGGCTCTCAACCTCTCAGGGATCTCCCCTTTCCTATCCAATGGGTGTTCCATTTTAATTCTCTCTTGCCCATAGCCCGATGAAGGATGTCTCTGCCATATCCTTAAAATCTCCGTTGGTAAGGATGACTCCACTAAAGGATACAAAAAGATACCAGACAACTGAGGGTCTATGCCAAGAGTTTCCAAAGATCTTAAATGACTAGATAGATCATCATATAAATTGCCCAAATTTTTATTTTCTCTCCTGACATTTGTTATGACTAAATTTAATAGTCGCCTAACATAAAGCTCCGTTAACAAATTTGGATCCCCAAAACGTTCTTGTAAGGCTTGAACAGCCAAATTATAGTTATCTCCTGTAACAGGGTAGCTGTCTATAACTCTATATGCTGGGGAACCAGGCAAAACTGCCTGCCTTAAGTACAAGAATTTGTCACTATTAGACAAATCCTCGTTGTCATTTATCTTGGCAAACTGTGCCCACCAAGGCAACCAGTTCTCCAAGGAACCATCGTAAGTTTTTAACTCCAATTCGGGGAGCTTTACATGTAAGTTAGCCTTCCTGCTGCCAGTTGAGACAGCCTCGTCTTTATCCTGACTACGGATTATGCCAATTTTTTGCTTTACATCAAATCTTTCCTGTATATATCTCTCACAGTCCTCGAATTCCCTATTTACCTCCTCATCGGTAGTGGCTTCTTGGTCCAATAAAGTTGCCTGGCATCGCTCATTCAATGCCACTAGCTCCAAATGGAGAGCTTCCATTCTATCAAATTTGGCATATATGCCACCTTTGTCAACGGGAGAATTCCCTAACTCCGCCTTTATATCATTTACCACTTTGGTAAAAACGCCTCTTATGGCCTTTCTACGCCTTCTGCTAGTATCCTCCATTTTTGGTCTTGTCTTCCTAGATTTATCTTAGCTTTTTTGAGCTCCTTAGATATTCCTTTATCCTCTTGAGAATTCTTCAGTTTCCGTTCCCTTGAGTTCTTGAGCTTCCTCAGCTTCTTGTACCTTGGGCTTCCTTAGCTTTCTTGTACCTTGAGCTTCCTTAGCTTTCTTGTACCTTGAGCTTCCTTAGCTTTCTTGTACCTTGAGCTTCCTTAGCTTTCTTGTACCTTGAGCTTCCTTAGCTTTCTTGTACCTTGAGCTTCCTTAGCTTCCTTGTACCCTGCCCATGCAGCCCGCCCGGGGACGCCACTAAATGTTGAGATTACGAGAGGTCAAGAATTGAAGAACCTTCTCCCAACAAGTAAGACCCTCACCTAGAGTCTAGATATCAGTTTGGACTGCCTTGGGTGATCAAGTCAGGAAGGAAAATAACGCAGGCAGAAACCAGCGGCTACTACACGCAGAAGATCTCGCTCTAGTAAGACACTCTCAGAAACTCTAAGAAAACTCTTTATTTCCACAACACGGCTCAGTTATATACAAAAGAAGATTTACATAATAACAATTCATTCAAAATATATTTGACATAATAATTAATTTAAAAGGAATTTACATTCCAGGTTATACACTCAAAAGAGATATTTACATAGTCTATGCCACGACTTTTAACAATAAGAGAGGGATGGTCATAGACAATGCCATGCTTGCGGTCCTGTACCCCAATCTTAGGGAGGGTCTCCTCGCTGAACTATCGCCTGAACACAAGATCATTCTTGTCAAATTCCTTAACACTGTCACCGAGCATGCTGGGGACACGGATTCCATAACTCGCAACGGCCTGTCCGAACTCAAGGCGGCTTTAAGCTCCTGATGAAATCCAGACGTCCCTTCGGCTCCGTCTGTTGTATATATTTCTTCCTATTTTAACCTGTAACCTCTTTCCCTACTGTTGACTAGATGTTAATAAACTGTTTTTAATTGTCAATTGTCACTGCAGTCATCCTACAGGATCAAAACAAATTACTACATAAATGCATCTTTTTGTATTGTAATTTGTACTGCCGTTTTAAAGATACCATAACAATAAAACTATTCCTAGAAGAAGAAAGAAGGACTGAATAAACTGGTTGAAGAAATGATTGTAAAACGTTCCAGAAGAAAAACTATTAAAGAAAAAAATATCTATAAAAAAAGGATAATATATACAATCGCAGAAGACTACAAAGAAAATTGGAATATCAGGAGACATTCATTTCGCAGTAGCTTGACCTAGACGAATGGCTTTTTTATTGCCATCAGAGATATTCGAATGTAAATTTGAACATTTATTTTATTCACAAAGTAGATAAAGATCATGTGATCCATATCTATTCACATAAAATATCTTTATATACTCACAAAACTTTTCTATGGCCATTACCATGGCCTGTAGCTTGTCCCATAGTTCAAAGGATAATGGTCGAATTCCATTAGGCTGTAAGTTGGAAGTGCTGTTATAAACTTCCTATGGCACTTACAATTGGGGTTATATATTCTTCAATGCGTATAGCAGAGGGCTATATGTACGGGGATATGATGATTGGAGCCGATATTGCGGCTATAATATATTGATTGATTTAATGGGGTAGGCCCGAGAGAGAGAAGGCTCTCTTTCCTATTATAAGGAAGATTTATATCGCAAGTTCTCTCCAGATAAACAGTGCATAAGCTAGCAGTAACTTTCTGGTATGGGCCGATTACTTAGGTAGTCTGTGACTCCAGAGTGGGTTCTTCGCTTCGGCAGTTCGCATTGTCCTCACTGACTCGCCATACTTCTCCATCAATCACCACATGTCTTGGTCCTGGGATCTTCCCATCTCACTGATGGTCTCCCCGCCTTGTCTTCTCACCACATGTCTTTGTCCTGGGATCTTCCCATCTCACTGATGGTCTCCCCCGTCTACTCACCACATGTCTTGGTCATGAGATCTTCCCATCTCACTGATGGTCTCCCCCGTCTTCTCACCACATGTCTTGATCTTGAGTTCTTCCCATCTCCCTGATGGTCTCCCCGCCCGGTCTTCTCACCACATGTCTTGGTCTTGAGATCTTCCCATCTCACTGATGGTCTCCCCCGTCTTCTCACCACATGTCTTGGTCTTGAGATCTTCCCATCTCACTGATAGTCTCCCCGCCTTATCTCCTCACCACAAGTCAGTGACTCATATTCCAACAGTTATCTCCCATTCTGGCTATATCTCTGCGGTCCATTATTTTTAATATTATATTGTTGCACCAGGTTGCGGCTTGACAGACTCTTCAACCTTGATTCTCTCTTGTGCCGGGTCTTGCATCTTACCAAAGTGTGTTTCAACCATCCTACAAGGTTAGATAAGGGAATAATGAGATAACTTTAAGTAGCCTCCAGAATTATTTATTTATTTCTCACATCAAAGAGAGCAGTGAAGTCACACAGTGTACCAAAATACAAATGGTGATTCTATAATACATATATTCTGTTTAATAAGATAAATAAATATAAATTTGAATTTAAAATATATGAAAAATAATATTACAAATTAAAATAAAATAGGTTCATTAGCCATGATGAAACAATATATTGAGGATATAAGGACCTTATAAAACCAGGAGAATATATTTAAATCCAGAAGAGAATGAGGAAGCTCCTATACTCCAGGCAGCACAGAACTTAACAACAATCTCCAGGTCTGACACATGTCCAGTGACCACAGAATCCACCGTGCATAAGTTAGCGTATCACTGAAAAGACGAGTGTGGAATCAGCCACGTTCTAGTCTTCGCTTTCCTCATCCAAATGGACCACGACATTCAGCGATTTTATTAATCTCCTCCGAACGACCTCGTTGAATTTATATAAACCAAAAAAATATTGTAATCCTCCTGTTATATATTTGTTGACTATCGGATTAGGACAAGGATAAGTCATGGACGCTACTATATATGAAAACTGAGATGTTTTATCACGTCATAAGTACATATTTCACATATCATGGTGTTCTTGAGATCGACCTGGAGCGTTGAGCATCCCTCCACCCCATGGTATGTACGCAGGACTACGAGGTGGATCTCTACCTCCGACAATCCTGGCATGACGATCGTCTCAAGAAACCATCCTTCTCCCGAGCCCTGGACCTCAACGATCCCACTCTGGTCCAGCGCATCTGGAAGCCTGAGGTGTTCTTCGCCAATGCCAAGCACGCGGAGTTCCAATATGTAACAGTGCCCAACGTGCTCGTCCGCATCAATCCTTCAGGCCGGATCCTCTACATGCTCAGGTAGGTGGATCAACCATGCTATGATAGAGCACTAAAACACAATGTTACTTCTCATTCATACATATAAAACATACAGCTTTATTAAGACCACTGACTCTGAACACTCGGATTTTCCTGGAAAATCTCTTAAAGATTTCTTGAAAAAAAGCCATGGTCCACCTGTGCTGTGTGAGCAGAAGAGCTTAAATTGACTGTTCCATTATATGTATGTTCCATATGTAAATACCTGTATTTTTCCTCTTTTCGCTCTCCACTTCTTCCATCCATATTTACAAATCCATATTCTTATTTTCCATAGGATCATTCAAATAATAATCTGTATATATTTATCATGTGAATATAATCTTTCTCCATTTTTACCCCTTTGTATATTTCCCACTTTCATAGGTTTCTCCGTCTTGTAACCCCAAGGAGAATCCTCTGTAAGACCAGTGTGTCTTAATAAAGGTTTTTGAATGTGTGTGTATTAAGACCACCGCGGTCTTATACAGATTCTCACCACAGGAAGGAAGTATAGATGGAGCTCCTATACTCCAGGCAGCACAGATCCCAACAACAGCCTTCATATCCGACGCATGTTCATTGACCACAGATATCACCGTGCATAGGTTAGCGTATTACTGAAAATAATACCTCATCCATGGTCCGAATGTCAATTTGAGATGATTATAAATTGAAAGAGGGAGTACATGGTACATGCAGGGCAATAATAATAATATTCATCAATTACAAAATGTTTTTTAGATATTTCTTATCGTATAATCCTCTGAACGTAATTTTTCAAATTCTTAACAGAACGCAGCTTACACGTCATAAATATAGAGTTTTTGACGGTTTGTAAAGATGACGATGTATTATATTGGCTGAGTTGGCTGAGTCTAACAGCTCCAAGTGGTTCTGACTGGAGTTAAAAAGAGAGAGAGATTGAAACCTCTTTTATCACATCTATCGTCCATATAAGATTATAAAAGATTAAATATAAATAAATATGTATATGAATAAATAAAGGATTATATATATAAAAATAAGGATAAATATAGATGAATAAATGTAAAATATAGAATTGATAAATATACAGATATATAATATACAAGGTCTTCATTGGTAGCGTCCACCGCGGGAAAGACTCTGCCACCGATGGGCTGCGAGAGTTCTTTCCCACAGAGTGGGCAGATCGATTAAGTATCTGGTGTTACCCCCCTCAAGACCAAGATGGTACTTATAGATGGTCGCCACACTAATAAAATTCATTGCCTTGGAAAAGAGAGAAAGCTAACCGAATAATATATAAACCAAGATAATAGAGAAAACGTTTCACAGATTTTACCAGACGTATATCAACTTTTTTTTTTTTGCTTATCCCTAGTACACGTGGTACAGGCCATGATAATCATGGTGGGTAGTTAGCGCTTGCTTTTTACTGTAAGTGCACCACATGTCTACACATGTGAAAAGCAGTTCGACTTTGCACTTACAAATGTGCCAGAGCCCCGTTTGGTTACTTGCACTCGCTGGTGGAGTTGGACTTTCGCAAGAATCGGGGGGCATTGAGGCATTTTTTAAACATAAAAAAGTGCCCAATGCGGGAATCGAACCCGGGTCGAAAACCAACGGTTTCGACCATTCCTCCACCGACCCCCCCATATATACCAACTTTTAATCAACGTATTGGAGAATTGGGATTCGGTAAGGCCGGAAGTACATGGCCGGAAATAATATAGGCATCAATATCCGTACATGCCGAGGTCAATATTCCAGACTTTGCTGCGGGGTGCAAACATGGTGTCTCCAGGAATCCATGGTACATCAGGAGATATGATACAGTATAAACATATAGTTTCATATAGTACAGTCCTGTTATGTGTGCTACAGCCAATATACATATCGTACTATCGTTACGAAATCTTTTAATGTGGGTTGATAATTGATTTGATTGGTTTGAGCGCAGTCGTTTGAGTGGGAAGTGATGCATACAGGGGAAAATAATCGAGAGTACACAAAAAGTTGATTGGGTTGAATAAAGGCAATTAATCGAGGGAGAGAAGGAGTCGAGGGGTTGAAGGAAATTGACTAGCGACTATTCTATTGCATGATTGAGTATTTGACTCAGCTGAGATTTGAGGAGATGGGATTGACTCCAAGGTCCAGGTGCTAACTCGATGCGGTCCAGCTCTCAACTACAGGTGCTAACTCGATGGTGCCGAGCTCCTAACTACAGGTGCTAACTCTATGGTGCCGAGCTCCTAACTACAGATGCTAACTCGATGGTGCCGAGCTCCTAACTACAGGTGCTAACTCGATGGTGCCGAGCTCCTAACTACAGGTGCTAACTCGATGGTGCCGAGCTCCTAACTACAGGTGCTAACTCGATGGTGCCGAGCTCCTAACTACAGGTGCTAACTCGATGGTGCCGAGCTCCTAACTACAGGTGCTAACTCGATGGTGCCGAGCTCCTAACTACAGGTGCTAACTCGATGGTGCCGAGCTCCTAACTACAGGTGCTAACTCGATGGTGCCGAGCTCCTAACTGCCTATTCTGTGTTCTCCATTTAAGAAGAAAGCTCTTCTTCCTTTTCATTGGTTGACAGCTCGTGACGTGTAAGTTCGCTATAGGTCCTTGACTAATGAGCTACTCCCTGATTGGTCTTTGCTAATTCTTTGTCTTTTGGTCATGTTTTAACCTGACCAGGAAGTGCTAGTTTGTTGAACTCAACTTTTACGAGTTCATCTAGCTATGTACAAATTATGACACACATACATATATAGTCGACTCTCAATTATTTGAAATTCCTTAATTTGAATCTCTCGATAATTTGAAAAATTTTCCCGGTCTCTTGAAAAATACTCGATATGTTGAATAAAATTACGCCTTAAGCCAGGCAGTACTTTTATCAAATTATGTTTTTTATAAATTCCTTAAGCTCGATTAAAGCTCTTTTGGATAACTATTTTTATTAATATCATTCTGTTACCACGACTGCAAAACAATATTACATACTCATGATCAAGCAAATGCTCAACAATATTCTCTATTCTCAAAATAATCAGCATCAAGTAATAATTCTCTATTAATATATACAGTTATCAGAGTCATCAAACAACAATTCTTTATAATCAATTCTGTCACCGTTTGCTTTTTTGAATGGAATAAATACCCAAGTATGGCCATTTCTCATAACCATCGCTGGTTCAGTGGTAGAATCCTTGCCTGCCATGCGGGCGGCCCGGGTTCGATTCAAGGCCGATGCATTTATTTTTTTTACAATTTTTAAAACTCATTTATATATTATACAAGAATGACATCTACGGCGCCAATTTATAATTGTAACGAATAGTATTTGAATAAAAGCATTTAATCGGGTAAAACCCGGGCGTTGCCAGGGTCATTCGGCCAGTAACTCTATAATATTCAAAATTCAACAGAAAAACTTTTTTTATAACATAAATATAATAATATGATAAATTCCTTTTTATTGTCGCAAAAGTGGTGGAATATCTCCCTTTTGATACATGATTACCATCCTTCCGGGAAAAATTAAGTTATAAATATTTAATTAAAAAATGCATTTCTCTCTCCTCAGTGTTCAAATGGACATTTAAAGATGGCAGCGCGCCATCTATCGGAATAAACATCAAATAAATATTGAATTTTATTCCTGAGTATTCGCTAAATATTTTTACAGCCTCAAGAAAAGCCAACCACATGCATTTCAGGCTGTTGGCTTCCATACGAGTATTTATATATATTCAACCCCAAAGTGAGGAGGTACTTCTATACACTCATGGACAAAACTTGAGGAAGTAGAAAGTATTTAATATTGCCAACCGTCTGTTTTTTTTTTTGTTGTTGTTGTTTTGTTTAAGGAGACAGAGGCTGTTCACACTTGGTTATCTCGTGTGTCTTCAATAAAGATCACTTTAATACAACAACAACAACAAAAGCCTTTATTTAGGGCATTCCGCCCCATATAGGATTCGCCGTATTTACACATCAACAAGAGGAGAGGGAAGGGGAAACATTTACAACAAAATAAAGTTTGTCTCACTTTCAGTTACCTATTTACAGATAGGTCAGCCTCCAGTATCCTTTGCCCTGCATTCTTTCTCATGCGCCCAGCTTCTGTGCAGAACTTAAAGTATCTAACAATCAGTAATTCATCATCCAGAGCTGAAGAGAGAAGTTGACATATGCGATGGTATCTAAATTGACCAGAGTTAGGGCTTGGGAAAATTTCAGTACGTTTTTCTGTTAAGTGAGGGCATTGGAAGAAATAGTGAACTAAATTATCATCCATGAGATCCTTACAAAGTAAACAGTTCCGGCCATTTTCTTTCCAGAAGTCTTTTATTTCTTCCTTGAAAAATTGCCATAAAACTCTATGTTGTGCAACTAGTCTTTTGTTGGGAAGCGAGATATTTAATCGTAGGTACTCCTCTGTCATGAATGATTCACTCAAAAATTTGTAGTGAGCAAAGTGGGTTGAATCAATGATTTTCATCTGATCGTTTTGAATTAGTTGGTCTGTGGTGGTTCTAATTATGCCTGGCAGTTCTTTCTGTATGGCTAAGTAGTCTTCGCAGCCCTTAAGAAAAGAATATCCCTTAGAGTATAAAATTTTTATTAAATTTTGAGTAAAACTGTTTTCTATTTCCTTTTTCGGGGTGTCTTTCCAGAGATAGTTTAAGCAAGCATGTGGTAATCTGCTCGTTTCCATTTTTAAATCCTGACCCAAAACTTTAATGTGAGTTTTACAGCATTAAGTTCAGTTGATATTCTTCTACATTCTCTTCTGAGGATATATCCTGGTGTGAAGTTTGGTAAGTCTAAGAGACGACGAAGAAATGCATCTTGGGTATTATTGACTGTCTTCAGCTGGTTAATTGCCCACATTGTTGCCGCATATAGTAACGTAGGAAGAACAATAGTGTCAAGAACTTCCATCACTGAGGTAAAGGAATTTATTCGCGCCTTTGTAAGGATTCTCCAAAGTGCATTAATTGCATTCAGTGCTTTGTTTCTAAAGTATTGGGAAGCATATTGGGTCGACATTTTTGTAGTAAGAGGGTAACCCAGATATGGATACTTAGCTACTATTGTCAGGGGTTGCTGACCCCAAAACCATGTCTCGGAACGAGCTGTTCTTCCACCGTTTCTAAACACCATTATTTTAGATTTATTTTGGTTTAACGTTAGGCAGTTCTCTTCTAAGTACTTTTTAAGTAAGTTAATCTTCAATTGCAAATTTATTTTCGATAGATCACTTTAATATCTTTCAGAGTATTGTCTGAATCACGATATACATGCTAAAAGGTAAAACTTCCTTAAGTGTTGTCCATGAGTGTATCTTTCAGAGTATTGTCTGAATCACGATATACATGCTGAAAGGTAAAACTTCCTTAAGTGTTGTCCATGACTGTATCTTTCAGAGTATTGACTGAATCACGATATACATGCTGAAAGGTAAAACTTCCTTAAGTGTTGTCCATGACTGTATCTTTCAGAGTATTGACTGAATCACGATATACATGCTGAAAGGTAAAACTTCCTTAAGTGTTGTCCATGACTGTATCTTTCAGAGTATTGTCTGAATCACGATATACATGCTAAAAGGTAAAACTTCCTTAAGTGTTGTCCATGACTGTATCTTTCAGAGTATTGACTGAATCACGATATACATGCTGAAAGGTAAAACTTCCTTAAGTGTTGTCCATGACTGTATCTTTCAGAGTATTGTCTGAATCACGATATACATGCTGAAAGGTAAAACTTCCTTAAGTGTTGTCCATGAGTGTATCTTTCAGAGTATTGTCTGAATCACGATATACATGCTGAAAGGTAAAACTTCCTTAAGTGTTGTCCATGAGTGTATCTTTCAGAATTATTGTATGAATCCCGATATACACGCTAAAAGTTCCTTAAGTTTTGTCCATGAGTGTATCTTTCAGAGTATTGTCTGAATCACGATATACATGCTGAAAGGTAAAACTTCCTTAAGTGTTGTCCATGAGTGTATCTTTCAGAATTATTGTATGAATCCCGATATACATGCTAAAAGTTCCTTAAGTTTTGTCCATGAGTGTATCTTTCAGAGTATTGTCTGAATCACGATATACATGCTGAAAGGTAAAACTTCCTTAAGTGTTGTCCATGAGTGTATCTTTCAGAATTATTGTATGAATCCCGATATACATGCTAAAAGTTCCTTAAGTTTTGTCCATGAGTGTATCTTTCAGAATTTTTGTCTGAATCCCGATATACGTGCTAAAAGTTCTTTAAGTTTTGTCCATGAGTATATCTTTCAGAGTTATTGTCTGAAACCCGATATACATGCTAAAAGATACAACTTCCTTAAGTTTTGTACATGAGTGTATCTTTCAGAGTTATTGTTTGAATCCCGATATACATGCTAAAAGGTACATCTTCCTTAAGTTTTGTCCATGAGTGTAATTTTTCAGAGTTAATGTCTGAAACCTGATATACATGCTAAAAGGTACAACTTCCTTAAGTTTTGTCCATGAGTGTATCTTTCAGAGTTATTGTTTGAATCCCGATATACATGCTAAATGTTACAACTTCCTTAAGTGTTGTCCATGAGTGTATATTTTAGAATTATTGTCTGAATCCCGATATACATGCTAAAAGTTCCTTAAATTATGTCCATGAGTGTACCTTTCAGAGTTATTGTCTGAATCCCGATATACATGCTAAAAGGTACAACTTCCTTAAGTTTTGTCCATGAGTGTATCTTTCAGAATTATTGTCTGAATCCCGATATATATGCTAAAAGTTCCTTAAGTTTTGTCCTTGAGTGTATCTTTCAGAGTTATTGTCTGAATCCCGATATACATGCTAAAAGGTACAACTTCCTTAAGTTTTGTCCATGAGTGTATCTTTCAGAGTTATTGTCTGAATCCCGAAATACATGCTAAAAGTTCCTTAAGTTTTGTCCATGAGTGTATCTTTCAGAGTTATTGTCTGAATCCCGATATACATGCTAAAAGGTACATCTTCCTTAAGTTTTGTCCATGAGTGTATCTTTCAGAGTTATTGTCTGAATCCCGATATACATGCTAAAAGTTCCTTAAGTTTTGTCCATGAGTGTATTTTTCAGAGTTATTGTCTGAATCCTGATATACATGCTAAAAGATACAACTTCCGTGAGTTTTCTCCATGAGTGTATCTTTCAGAGTTATTGTCTGAATCCCGATATACATGCTAAAAGGTACAACTTCCTTAAGTTTTGTCTATGAGTGTATCTTTCAGAGTTATTGTCTGAATCCCGATATACATGCTAAAAGGTACATCTTCCTTAAGTTTTGTCTATGAGTGTATCTTTCAGAGTTATTGTCTGAATCCCGATATACATGCTAAAAGGTACAATTTCCTTAAGTTTTGTCCATGAGTGTAGCTTTCAGAGTTATTGTCTGAATCCCGATATACATGCTAAAAGGTACATCTTCCTTAAGTTTTGTCCATGAGTGTATCTTTCAGAGTTATTGTCTGAATCCTGATATACATGCTAAAAGGTACAACTTCCTTAAGTTTTGTCCATGAGTGTATCTTTCAGAGTTATTGTCTGAATCCCGATATACATGCTAAAATGTACATCTTCCTTAAGTTTTGTCCATGAGTGTATCTTTCAGAGTTATTGTCTGAATCCCGATTTACATGCTAAAAGGTACAACTTCCTTAAGGTTTGTCTATGAGTGTATAATAGGTAAAAGTAAATATGAGTACAGATTATTCCTCTAAGTACTATAATAACACTAGTAGTTATAATGTTACAATTGTAATTATATATAGTAATGTTAATCTATAATAATCAATGTGATAAGAAGCATATATTGAGGCAAAGATGATAATAATGATAATGTGATATCATCATCAATTAGATAACTAATAAAAGATTGAAACTAGTATTTCTTCTGCAAAGTTACTATATGGTTAGTTAGCTTCAATGATCCGTGAAGCCTCGCGGCGAACGCTGATTGGCCCAATCAATATAAAAAAAGAGCAGAAGAATTAGAGGGAATCGTCTGCAGCTCTAATCAGATCATGGCGACCCAATAATAACGCCGCCTATCGTCAGTTTTTTCAACTAAATCACATATAATATATTTCATATATATATATGGCAATTATATTATCTGTTGCCATAATTAGATCCAGCCACGCTGTTCAAATCGGTAAATTATTTGTCAAATTTTGACTGGTGACTGGGAAACTAATGAGAAATTAATGACAAGCGCCATCTGTTGATAAATATTTTTACAACTGTGTTTATGATAAGATTTAAAGATATATATCTTTTTATATGAAAATTTTATGGAAATAATTTCTTTTATTAAAAATATTTTACTTGTTTTTTTTTTTTTAAGCAGAGACAAAATACAATAAGTAGACGATAAATATAGAATGAGTAGATAATAAGAAAATGAAAAAGGCATTTATATAAATAGATAAGAAATAGGCCAGAAGTATGTAAGGAATAAACAGAAACTATACAAGAAATATACAAAAGGTAGTCAAGAAATATACAAGAAGTCTACAAGGAGTAGACAAGAAATAATAAGTAAGTAAGAAATACAATAAGAAGATAAGAAATAGACAATAAGTAGTCAAGAAGTAGACAAGTAATAGACAGAAAGTATACAAGAAATATACAAAAAAGTAGACAATAAATAGGCCAGAAGTAGACAAGGAGTAAACAAGAAGTATACAAGAAATTCACAAGAAGCGTACAAGAAGTTTACAAGAAGTTTACAAGAAATAGACAAGAAATGTCTAAAAGAGTAGACAATAAGCATACGAAAAGGCAATCATACAAGTAGACAAGAAATAAACAAGAAGTATATAAGAAATAGACAAGCAATATACAAGAATTAGACAAGAAGAATATAAGAATATAGATAAGAAATATAGACATGAAGTAGACGAAATATTCTTTGAGAGTTTCTTTTTTTTTCTAAGCATCATAAATATATCTTTATTCTTCTTTTGTGCTTGTTTTATACTTGGATTTTCTTTGAAGCTGTGGGATGGTTGCATGCGTGGTGGTGTGGCTTGTGGAAAGGCCGCTGATAAAATTATAATCATTTTTATAAAATAAATTAATTTATTTAAAGCCCCGAAATATATAAAGAGGAAAGAAGTAACAGCCACTGGAAGCAAGCCTTGTTGTTCGAACGACGCGGGTGGCAAGAGTCCCAGATGCCGCCCGTGCATGCGCAGTGAGGTGTTTTCCCAGCTCGCGCTCGCCGAGGCGTAGTGGGGCCGCCACACTACTACTCGTATGTGTAGTGAAGCTTTGTCCGCGCTCGCTGAGGCAAAGTGTGGTCGCCACAAAGTGAACTGGTATATTTTTTTATGAGATAGTTCGGTCTTCATCGTCTGCTTTTTTATTTACATATTTATTTCTACGTTTCCCTCCAGCCACCAAAAATAAAGATGGCAGATTCTAAGATGATGTTTAAAGGTGAAATACCTCGGCGATGGCTTCCAGGATCTTTGATGAGTAATTTACACTCACTGTCTTTGGCCTATTTGTTTCTGGGGTTAGCAAGCGTGACTCTATAAAAGTTTAAAAATCGATTTTCCAATCGCAATTAGAGAATAGAACAAGAAAGAAGAAAGAGAGAGTTTTAAGAAAACTATAAATAAACGAATAATTATTATTTTAATAAAAGAGACCGTTTATAACATTAAGATATTTTGTTTTAAAAAGCGATCCATTGAATACACTCATGGACAAAACTTAAGAAAGTTGTATCTTTCAGCATGTATATCGGGACTCAGGCAATAACTCTGAAATATATTACAGTAACCTTTTAAAATTACAAAATACAAGTATACAAAGTACTTGCATTTTCTCACAATGAGTTTCTTTTTATATCAAAACGCTAGCTTTCAAGCGATAATCGCTCTTCAACGGGCTTAAAACATCGACTATATCTTACAAGAAATATCTACAAAAACATACGCGCGCAGCGTGGATATTTACAATTGAAATTTTAAATTGATATGTAATTCAAACAATGTTATGGAATATGTCTATTTACATTTTTAGGACATCCGGAAGAGCAATTATCACTTGAAAGCTAGCGTTTTGAAATAAAAAAGAAACTCATTGTGAGAAAATGTTTTGTAATTTTAAAACGTTTTTCACAATTTTATCATGAACAGTGACCTTTATTGAAGACATACGAGATAACCAAGTATGAACAAAATTACCTCTGTTTCCTAAAAAAAATAGACAACTGGTGACATCGAAGACTTTTCACTTCCTTAAGTCTTATGTGTATGTCCATGATTGTATAATTGTATTAAAAAGACGTACCGAGATATGTGAAATAAATACTTTTTTTATTTCCAAAATATTTCGAAGAATTGCTCTTTATTAATTTTTGTACTAAAAAGTGAACTCTCACTTTTTCGTACAGTATAAAATTATAAAGAAAAATAACAATCCCGTTGAATTTTTTAAATAAATCTTTTTCGTTTCACATATCTACGAGTAGGTACACCTTTTTATATAATTAAAATACTTTTTTAAAACAAATTTGTGAGATATACAAGGTCTGTCCCATAAGTTCCCGGACTGGGTCCATAAAAAAATAAATAAATGAAAAATGTAAATGAATTTGACTGTTTATTATAGAAAAAATATCTGGCTACACGGTGGTACCAATATCGAGGCGGTACTTGCGCGCGCGCCAAGGTTATTCTAATTTATTTAAAGGTCACACCTAGCGCTGCGGCGATTTTACGATGGAACAAAAATTGAAGCAGAGGATTTGCATAGAATTTTGTGTGAAACTTCAAATATCAGCAACCGAAACTTTTGAAATGCTTAATAAAGCATTCCCCAATGACCCCCCAAAGAGAACAACTGTTTTTGAAAGGCATTCTAGATATAAAGCTGGCAGAATTTCCATTGAAGATGATCCTCGTCAAGGACGCCCAAAATTTCAAAGGACTGATGAAAATGTGCAAAAAATCACCGATTTGATAAAAGAAAATCCTCGAACCACTTTGCTGGAGCAAGAGCAAGACACAGGCATCTCTAAAACAACGATTGAAAGGATCGTAACCGAAGATTTGAAGCTCAAAAAGACTCCTGCAAAATTTATCCCAAGATTCCTCACCAATGAGCAAAAACTGTGTCGGCTTGCAACCTGTGAGGACATGATGGAAATGACAAGAACGGATCCAGAATGGAAAGACAAGATAATCACTGGCGACGAGACATGGGTCTATGGCTATGACCCTGAAACCAAACCTCAATCTGCCGAGTGGAGAGGTTAGGGTGAGCCTAGACCCAAAAAATCCAGAAACAAGGTGTTGCTGGTCGCTTTTTCGGATAACAAGGGCATTGTTCATCACGAGTATCTTCCTGCAGGCCAAACAGTTATCAAGGAAATGTATTTGGGCATTCTTCGCCGTCTAAGGGAAGCGATTCGAAAAAAACGGCCAGAAAATGGACTAATGGTGGCTGGATCCTACACCATGACAATGCTCGCCCTCACACAGCGCACTTGATGACTAGCTTTTTGGCGAAAAACGGGACAAAAATCCTACTTCAACCACCCTATTTCCCAGACATCGCACCAAATGACTTTTTCCTGTTCCCCAAACTTAAAGCAGTTCTAAAAGGAAGACATTTTGACACCAGGGATGACATAATAGAAAAATCGCCGTTAGCATTGAAGAGCATTCCAAAAGAGGCTTATAAAAACTGTTTCGACAATTGGGAGAAACGATGGCGCTGGTGCGTTGAAGCAAGGGGGGATTACTTTGAAAAGTTTTAATTAAAAAAAAATTAAAAAATCTTACCTTTTTTTTTTTATGGACCCAGTCCGGGAACTTATGGGACATACCTTGTATTCATAAAAACTCTGTTTGGATATAAATTTTAGGAATAAATAATCTTTTTTATAGCTACAAGGTTGTTCCAAAAGTTCGTAAACACTTGCAAAAAATTGAAATACCAATATTATTCGCCGTTATGTATAATGTCTTTGTATTATGTATAAAGTTAACGTATTATTGTGCATTCGCCGTAATAATATTATTCGTCAAGTAATAAGAAAAAACAACTTTTAAGATAAACATGAACTTTTGGGACAACCTTTTATTTGAATTTTAAGTTTCGCCAATAAGGGACATTTCTTTATTCTAAATTCCCAAACGAAATCTAACAGAACAACTGACAATTGTTAGGAATTGACAGTGGTGGAAATTCCTTCAATGTCAACTAAATTGTCTGGAAAGCTTGGCTTCACTACTTTTGCTTTCTTCCTTTAACTCTTTACTTTCTATCAAACTATTACTGCAAGAAAAAGAAGATAAAAAGAATAAATTTTGAAGATTTATATGTTTCCTCTATATCAGTTTTACCTCAACTTTGTTTTTTAAAACTTTAATAGGTTTTTACGCAGGCTCCACTGTTTATATACATTCTACAAATATGAATTTCTCCAAGGCTTAAAACTTATAGCTTTCTAAAGTTAATTATATTTTAAAGTCATACCGGATTGAAGGTCACGTCATATTTAAGACAATAAATTACAATCAACAACAACAACAAAACAACTTTATTAGGGCTTCTTGCCCTGTACAGATTCGCCGTGGAATTACAGACAATATTCAACACAAGAAAAAAGGGAGAGATAGAGTATTTACAATTAAGGTATGGTAAACAGGGTGACTTTTTATTGTGCCCCTGTTCTTCTCTCTTCCACGAGTGCAATTTTATAATAAATTACAATCATTTTTCTTTTTATTTTTTTTTAATTATCCTTCTACACTTGGTAGAGGCCATGATAATAATGGTGGGTAGAAATTGACGACAGCTTTTAATATAAGTACAGAACATATCTACACATGTGAAAAAGCAGTTAGACTTTTGCACTTACAAATGTGATAGAGCCCTGTTTGATTACTTGAACTCACTGGTGGGAACTGGACTTTTTTTCATGAATCGAGGGCTGGAATATATTTTTTTCAATAAGAAAAAAGTGCTTAATGCGGGATTCGAACCTGGGGCATGGCTGTGGAAAGTCGACAGTTTAGATCACTCGACCACCGACCCCAAGATACAAATCAACTATCATTAGCAATCAGAAGTAGAGAGAGGCTATATATATTGCTTCCTCAGGTAGAAGTTTGAAATGTCCTTCAAAATTAAAATTGCCTTCTTCTGTCAAATCATTTGACGAACATAGCAGTTTTAATCTTCTCATTGTTTGGAGGGAAGAATGTTGTTTATTATCATTAATTTCTAACTTATCAAAAATATTTGAAAAATTTTTGAAAAATAAAATATACGAATACTATGAAAGAAATGATCTCCTTAGCCCCAGACAACATGGTTTCTTGAAGAATAAGTCAACAACAACCTGTTTGAAAGAAATCACAAAGATCATAATGGAACATAGACAGAAACAACTAGTTACGCTGATTGCAATTGATATACAAGGAGCGTTTGATAATACATGGTGGCCAGCCTTGTTTAAAAAATTAGACGAAGACAATTTACCAGTTGAATTGATCAAAATTTTACGTTCTTTTTTGAAAAATAGAAAAACGATTTTCAAGTATAAAAATCTGAAAGTTTCAAAGATATTAACAAAGGGCTGTCCTCAGGGTGGACCATTGTCTCCGTTGTTATGGCTGATATATTTAAATGATCTGCTAACTAATTTGCAATCACCAAACTCTGAAATCATTTGCTATGCTGATGATGTAACTATTATATGTTGGAATAATGGGTTAACAAATCTAAAAAAAGTCGATTGAGTTTAATTTGGAAAAGATAGATCAATGGTGTAATGAGAATAAGCTGAATATCAATCTTGATAAAACTAGTATTTTACACTTGCACAATAAAGACAAAATTTCAATTAATTTTAGAGACAATATTATTATGCCCGTAGAAGAAATTAAAATTCTTGGAATTACGATTGCGAATCATAGATGGAAAAACAAATTGAATTTTGGCCCTCACCTTAACATTATACTAAACAAAACCCAAAGATTGAAAAACCTTCTTTTTTTCAATATGTGGAAAATCTTGGGGTCTTAGCACCCAAAAAAGGCTTACACTTTATAAATCTATAATAAGACCAACGTTAACCTACGGAACAGAAATTTATTTTCAATTTATGGTTTCAATTTATTAGCAAAAAATATAAGTACAAACTGAACTCAATGCAATATCAAATTCTGCTATGGTGTACCCAAACATATAAAACAACCAGTTATAACTGTGTTCACACCTTAGCCAATATTCCTTTGATCACTGATTATATGGAATCTAGAATTAGAAGTTATGAGTTGAATAATTTATCAACAGAAGATAAACAATTTTATGATTTGTATATTCCAGGTATACTCAAAGATTTCATTATATCAAAGATTAATTTACTGAAAAAGAATACTAATCAAACATTTCAAAGTTTCTTTCCTTATGCAATTCCGAAATATTTTCGACCAAACTATTATAATTCACAATTTATAACGAACCATGGAAATTTTAAGGGATTTTTATCAAAAATTGGCGCGAGTGAAGACTAGCTGTCATTGTGGCAACGAATTCCAGGACTCGAGACACCTACTGCTGGAATGTCCACTCTTCTTCACCGCTAGACAACAGACAATAAATAATGTTGTAGATCTATATCAATTTGTAAATAGCAGAGAGAATTATCATAAGTTTAATTATTTTTGTAAATATATTCAAGATTTTCTTTCAAACCTGAAAGGTTCAGGTTTCTAATATATATATTTTTTTTCTCTTTTTATTTCAATTACTTTTTTTTTTGTTAAAATTTTATAACTGTTTCTGTTTAAAAAATGTAAATCGACGCAATTATCCCTAGCCGGGATATCGCGTTTGTGTGTTGAAATAAAATAGATAAATAAATAAATGTTGTTTATTTGTTAAGTGAACTCCCACGTCATTGGACGTGTGGCCATGTTTGTACATAGAAGAGGGTTGAAACGGAATGCGGGGAGTCGTGGAGTGGTGTTCGAGTGGAGACGCTTATAGCGTTCTCTGTGTGTTTGTCTGGTGATCTCCTTGCATATCTGTGTGTCCGCTCCTTATCAACGCTGCAAATAAAAGATAATTACTGTTTTTATTTTATTTAACAAATCGCTAGTTTTTATTTAATTTCTTTTTGTTGTTGGTATTGTACTCTTGAGTGTACGTTTTTCTGTGTATTAAGTTACTCTTACTGTATGCCCTAGTTTATTGCTTTTTGTGTGATAACCCGTAAAAGTAACTTTCGTCACTTCTTGGTGTTATACATTTTTTTCCGAGCGAGTTTCCATAATGAGAACAAATAAAAAGGTAAATAATAAAGAAAAATCAAAGTTTTTTAAAGTTTATTTATTCTTTTTTTCTTCTCCTAGATGATGATCCTAAGTCTTCGCGTCCATGGCTCGAGCCGCAAAATTGCTTCGTCCTCAATCAACATTCAAAGTGGCGTGTAGTTCCAGTGGTGTTAAATTTACACAATGACGATATAATACATAATTTGTTGAAATATATATATATATATATATATATATATATTATATTTTTAAAAAAGAGATTTTCTGCTTGTATTTAATTATCTTGAGGATTATCGTAATGCAGTTATTTGCTTGTTCTTTTTAGTACTAAATGGTATGGTGATGCAGTCGTGGCAAGAATCTTGAAAGTAAAACAATAAAATAGTTTTGATAAGAGATTGCTTTAATTGAGCTTCAGGATAAACATAATTTGGTAAAAGTACAGCCTGGCTTAAGGCGAGTAAACAAAAAAAAGATTATTTACATAATGTACAAGTTTTGAGCAGGCCCAACGGGGAAGAACAACGAAATTTTATGTGCAAAGCGTGACCTCTGGCGGTCGATTTAAGATAATATTTGCATCTATGAAATATATTTTTAAATAAAATAATATTTTAATATAACATTTTAAATAATACCTTTATATAACATATATATATATATTGCTTATCCCTAGTACACGTGGTACAGGCCATGATAATCATGGTGGGTAGAAGTAGACGACTGCGCTTACTGTAAGTGCACCACATGTCTACACATGTGAAAAGCAGTTTGACTTTGCACTTACAAATGTGCCAGAGCCCCGTTTGGTTACTTGCACTCGCTGGTGGGGTTTGACTTTTTCAAGAATCGGGGGCCATTGGAGAATTTTTTTTAATACGAAAAAAGTGCCCAATGCAGGAATCGAACCCGGGTCGTAGCGGTCGAAAAACAACGGTTTAGACCATCCTTCCACCGACCCACTATAATATAAAACTAACAAAAGTTAAATGTGATAATATATTAATATTTAAAATAAATTTTATATATAAACATTTTTATAATTTTTATTGATTTAAAAAGTCGCATAAACTACGATGAAGAAATCTAAAGGACTAAATTGTATTAAGGGCCAAGAAAATAAAGTTCTCAAATGATTGTTAATTGATTCTATTTAAGATTATGATATGTTTGTTTTTTTCAACTAGTATCTTTGATTTTCGTAACTGTGCAAATTTGATTTTTTTTGTAATTTGATTGAGTTTGATAATGAAGCAATACCACATATATCACTTCACTACCTTACAGCCTGGAAGTAGAGTGGGAAAATTAGCGATTACTCTGTTGGGTTTCTATAGATTCGGCAATAGCACTCTTATAATTATGATGATGATGTTGGTGATAAAGGTATCTGGAGTCACCAAGGCATAATTAAACCAGCCTGGAGTCACCAAGGCTATTAGATAGGCAACAATCTGCAGTATAGCAGCTGGAAATATGTAAATATAGCTAATTCGTACATAATCTCCCTACACTATTCAAACAAACAAACAACATTATGAAATTATAAATTCAACATTTAACGCGCGCCTTTTTGTATAATAATAATAACACATCATTTTTCATAATTCATTTCAATTTAAAAAAACATTGCATATTAAATAGAATATAAAATTAGATACTATATATATATTCCTAAACGTAATTTATTTCGGTGTTCTAAGCAACATTACTCTGTGATATTTTGGTAAGGAAGATTTACAACCGGCCACCCTGATCTAATTAGGTCGGTCCAATAGAGTTCGTCTGTTTGACACCCTGAAACCTATTTTCCAATATTGACTAAATAAATGTCATTAATTCTTTCAGTTATATAGATATACAAATTATATATATACTATGGCTTTCTATGAAATAAATTTTCTAAAATATTTAATGAAATGATTGAACAAATTTTGATTTAATAAAAAGCTTATATGTCCTTTTCAAGCTTATAGTCCAATATTGAATAGATAATAGCAACAATTCAAACACAATTCAAATCAAACACAAATACAAATCATGATATTTTTATTATACAAAAAAAATATATAATTTATATAATTATAAAATTTTGAATATAATTATTAATATCCAAAACGCAAATGAAACATTTGAAATTTTTCTCAGAAAAAGTTAATTACTGCTTGATATGACGCTAAATATTTTCTATATTCCTGCTTCAAAATGCTTAACCTTTAACCATATATTTTCATAATTGTGATTTTGAATATATATATTTTTATATAGCTTCAATGTAAACATCGTGTAAGTTAAAATTTCCCTCGAGTTCTCTTCGAATATCCATTCACACACACTGGAATATAAACTAATATTATTATTTTTGAAACTAATAAATACAAGTATATATACAATTTTCTGAATGATATTATATCGACTATAACATATAAGCTCGTTACACTTTCGAAGGGAAAATATCTAAAACAAAATACACCTTTGTGCGATGTTTACATTTAATATATTAAAAGCTATTTAAAACATTAGTTATGAAGACAGTTGAAATTTAAACTAGGAAGCAACATATATCGGAAATAAAGGAAAAATTCAAAGCCACATTAAACAGTAATTAAATTCAATTGAGATAAATTTCAAATTTGTTCTAATGCTTGATTAAAACGGATATTTAAAATTATATCTAAAATAAACCAATATCAATTAAAATAAAAGTATTTTCATTTTAAATAAAAATATTTAGAATAAAATTGTTAAAATATCAAATATAAAATCGAAAATATCGATTAAAAATGAAATATTATTTTTAAAATATAAAAGGTTGTTATTAAAGTGTAAAATTTCATTTATATATAAGTGTAGAATGTTATCAATAAATTCCAAAACCTATATATAAATCCAACAAATATTTTTATTATTTTAATTAGAAATTTTAAAAAATAAAATATGACATAAGTAATACAATAGCAGACAAAAATTTTAAAAGCCCATTTTAAAAACAAACGAAGAAATTATATTTTGAAATACGTTTATCCCCTTTTAAAATAAATTGCATATTATGGAAAGAAAATAATTCCATTAAAGTTTCTGTTTTAGGCAGCTGTATTTGTCAGAGAATTATCAACTAATTTTTAGAGTTAAAGTAAAAAAAATAGTTTGTTGCAAAATAAAGTAATTCTATTTAAATTTTTAGATTGCTTAAATGAATTTTAAATATAGTTTAGTATATTTATTTCTTTACGTGGATATATACAAACTAAAATTAAATAATAAAAAAAATATTATATTTTAATTTTTTTTTTCTTATCGCTAGTACACGTGGTACAAGCCATGATAATCAAGGTGGGTAGTTAGCGACTGCTTTTTTTACTGTAAGCGCACCACATGTCTACACATGTGAAAGCAGTTCGACTTTGCACTTAGAAATGTGCCAGAGCCCCGTTTGGTTACGGGCACTCGCTGGTGGGGTTGGACTTTTGCAAGAATCAGGGGGCCATTGGAGCATTTAATTTTTTTTTTTTAACAGAAAAAAGTGTCTATTGCGGGAATCGAACCCGGGTGGTAGTGGTCGAAAACCAAACGGTTTAACAAACCTTCCACCGACCCCACCTTATATTTTAATAAATAATATAATTTTATATTTTAAAAATTATCTTTTAAAAGTCATAAGAACAAAATGAGAAATTTAGTGTTAAGTCTAAGTAGATATTAATGATATTATGCGAAATATATAATTACACATTAATAACTGATATATTTATGTGAATTAAGCTTAATTTACCTATTCGTAAATATATTCATGCGCCAATTAGGTTGGTATTGTAATTAGGCATAGTAATCTATGCCTCTGGGACCAAAAATCCTTTTGGTCGCAGTGGTACAGCTTACTCCACGCTGACGAGCGCGAAACGCGTTCGTGGATGGCTTTTCTTGATTTATCAAGAAATTGGGTTGGCCAAATATCAGGGAACAGGCTAAATCAATATTTAGTTGATTTCTGTTCCACCAGATGGCACTATGCCTTCTGTAAAGCACATGTGCTCCTGGTCAGGATATGCCTTTTTTATTTTTAATATCAACACCTGACCTTTTTATTTTTTTTTTTCTATCATTTTTTTCATAGTAATCTATATATGTGAGCTATATATATTTCCTTATCTACATATGTACTGGAGAATAGATCAACAAAAGGCAATACTTCAACAATAAGTTTTTTCATCTTTTTTCAAAAGGGCAACAGTGGTTGACCGAAACGTCAAAAGGTCAATAAACATTTATAAAAAGGTTAAGGAAGTTTTAAATTAATCAAAATCCAACCTACAATTATGGTGTATTCTTTAAAAAATATATATAAATAATGAAGATTAAGAGAAAAAAATATTAATAAAAGGAAGTTTGATATAAACTATAATAATATATTATTTTTGAGGTGAATATAATGAATGTATCTATATATAATAATTATTGATAAATTCGGAATATTTACCTCAACAATAATGATATAAACTTCATTCTACACAGTTTTTTTATCTTACTCTTCATTATTTTCTATTTATACACTGGTGTCCAAAAAAATAAGAAACTTAACCAATATTGAAATTTCTCAAAAGCTAATTTATTAACAAATATAAAATTTAGTATACAAATAGGTCAAACTATGGAGAATTTGACTAGCTATATGAAAATAAAAAAAATATATATTTGAAATTATGAAATATGCAAATTATTACCAACATACCCAAAGCTAAGGTTCCAGATCTTAAAGAAATAAGATATCAATAGGGAGTATGATCACCTCTAACAGCTATCAAGGTCTCACAGCGAGCCCTCATACTGTTTACCAGGCTTTGGAGGAGGTCCAGGGGTAGTAAACCCCACTCCTCCAATAGAGCAGTTCTTAGCTCAACGAGGGTTCTGGGAGAGGGGTGACGAGCTCCAATAACGCCTCCCTAGAGCATCCCACACATGCTCTATTGGATTCAGGTCCGGAGATCTGGCTGGCCAATCCATCCTTCGAATATCCTCACTCGGGAGATATTCATTGACTGGCCTAGCCCTATGCGGACAAGCATTATCGTCCATAAAAATTAATTTGTGACCAATTTGATCTCTATAAGGTCTTAGATAGGGCTCAAGGATCTCGTCCCTGTACCTTTGGGCAGTTAAAGTGCCCCCAGAAAAAATGTGGAGGGGTGTGCGTCTGCTAGAACTGATGACAGCCCAGACTAAGAGACTGCCCCCTCTAAAACTGTCTATTTCCCTGATGTTACTGGGATGATAGCGGGTTCCAGGCTCCCTCCAGATGAAAACTCGTCGAGAATCTGTGTTTAAACTAAATCTTGGCTCGTCACTGAAGAGAACATTGGCCCACTGATCATGAGTCCAGGCGTGATGTTCCAAGCACCAATTCAAGCGGGCTCTCCTGTGAGCAGAGGTTAAAGGGATACAGACCATTGGTCGTCTTGCATAAAGAGCACCTTCGTGAAGCCTTCGGTAAACAGTTTGTCTTGAAATTCTCGTTCCAGTAGCACTTGAGAGTTCATTAGAGAGTTGAATAGCTGTCATCTCCATATGGCGCTTGGCAGTTACGACCAGATAACAGATAACATTTGTGATGCTTATTTTTTATTTATCACTCTAGTTTTTGTCTTCCCTAATTTTCCAAGTAGCAATATTTTTGTACATTTCTATCTTCAAAATTATCTTTCTCATCCCCTTTTTTATTTATCCTTTTTTTATATCAATGCAATTTTTTTACATATATACATATCCTTTAAGGATCTTTTTGTTGTCGTTAATAATATTATCTGACCGTTGAAGAGAAAAATTGGCAATTCTCAAAATGAAACTCTTTGCCCAAAATCTAATTTTCCTCATTTCCAATAATTTCTGGGCAACTATCGCTTACATATTGTTACATCAATTTTAATGCGCCTTACATTTATTCAAAATATTCTATGATATTTAATATTTATTTAAAACAGAATCTTTAGATTATCATCATTCCTTTTTATAGTTTCATTCCTTTTGTAATATTTATTGTACATATATCTGGAATGGTTATTGGAGCAAGAGAGGACCGAGACGAAGACTGCGGATCGCAACCTACGAGGAAGACAAGAATAAATAAACACAATAACTTTAAAAGGTAATTTATTTTTATTTAATTTTATTTATTTACTTTTAATATGGAAACCCGCTCGAGAAACGTGTATAACACCAAGAAGGAAGAAACCAAGGTCGACGACCCTGCAAAGCTTCAACTTGGTGCAACAATATATACATTTGAATATTTTATATATTAGATGATATTAGATTAGACGATATGAGAAACTTTGATTTTTTTTCTTTATATTTCGTTTTTTTAATAATTCCTACTTTTCAAAGCTTTTGAATAAATAGACTTGAAAGCTAGAAAACTCTATTGTATAGGGGTAGATTGGTGATTTATTCAGTGAAACTTCTATTTTAATGATTTTCAACGAATTGACCTATAAACTCCCTATATAATGGACATGTCCATAAACGATAATTCAAAAAATGTATTTGAAATTAAAAAATCAATAAAAAAACGCTCAAAACGGGGAAGCAAATCATTGCAATACATATATGCGCAACAGTCTGAGGCGCTTCATTAAATACACACAACAACAGAAAATTGACATAACCCAAAACAGGAGCTTTATACACCCAATATATTGGCATGTTTTCGCTCAAAGGTTTGGTTGAAACTTTGCCACTATGCAAATAAAGACACTTATTGCGGTTTTTTTTTAAATCTGTCTCAATATTTTGATTTAAATTTAGTTTTGATATTGAAAATTAATATTTACTATTATGTGCGCATTCAGTTGTAATATTTAGGCATACTAAATAGATGAGGAATAGAAGGATCAGATAAATATGTTTATAATTATATCAGTAGTTCTCTTTTTCAGTAGGTGTTTAACCAATAGCTAGCTAATAATGTGTTTGGAGGGTTACGATAAAATTATTTAAATCATTTTATTCGTGATCGAACGTTGTACTGTACGTATTACATCCCAAACACGACACCAGACATCTCTGTCTTGAGCTCAGTGTACCATCTCGGCGTACGTTTAACCAGTGAATTCCTTTAATTGGTCCACGAAGCGTGTCGGTGGGCGTCCAGGTATGTGTCGCCCAGACATCTTTCCGGTCAGTATGGTGTACTCCATTCCCTTGTGTCGCGTGATATGACCGAAGAATCTCAAACAATTCCGTTGTACAGAAGTCTGTCATCTTCCGAAATAAATATTTGTGATAGTATAGGAGATAGAAATAAGGATAACCCAAGCTGGAGCATAAACTATAGTATACTAAAATACTAAAATATGTCTATAATTCAAATTGTGCCTTATCATCATGCATATTGTTATAAGAATCATGAGATATGAAAATTGATATTTTGAATCACATATCTTTTAGTTGGAAATTTTGCTGGGAGGAAATTGATCTAAAGTGACAAGGGTCGCCTCTCCCGTCAAAATAGACGTCTAAAACCAGACGCCATCTATTGACCGTCGCCGCAACTAGCGGCCTCGGGTCGGTGACAAAGCCCCAACACCAGTTTTGGCAAACTGAAAAGCGTCCACCTAGGTCTCTAAGCTGGTGTTGTGGCTTTGTCATCGACCCGAGGCCGCTAGTTGCGGCGACGGTCAATAGATGGCGTCTGGTTTTAGACGTCTATTTTGACGGGAGAGGCGACCCTTGTCTCTTCAGATCAATTTCCTCCCAGCAAAATTTCACACTAAAAGATATGTGATTCAAAATATCAATTTGCATATCTCATGATCGTTATAACAATTTGCATACTGATAAGGCACAATTTAGATTATAAACACAAGGTAATAAGACCAAATATAAATAAATAAATAGTGTGTGACGTTTCGGTAACAGTGTTGTTACCATCTTCAAACAAAAGTACTGAATGAGAAATTTTTTACAAAGCATAGTTTTACAGTAACTATTTAAAACATTCTATGTAAAATTTCTCATTCAGTACTTTTGTCTGAAGATGGTAACAATGCTGTTACCGAAACGTCACACACTATTTATTTATTTGAATTTGGTCTTATTGTGTTAACAATATGCATGGCTATGATTGCAATTATTATATCTAGCATTACTGCAAAAAATAAGTTATCATAGACACTTTAACCTATTTGATAAAAAAGCATTTTATCCTCGCCCCACTGTACAAGTTATTTTCCACAGAGTGGGATAGAGTGATTGAGATTCAGAATGTGTATGCAAAAAATATTGTGAAACTGCGTATCGATCTGACAACCTCTTGCATACTAAGTGAGCTTCCTTTCCCAGAAGGAGCACTCCTATAGCTAGATAAATCTATATAAATTCCTTATATGAGGTCTATCTTGGTTTTTTTTTTCTTAATTTTGGTTTTGAAAGTATTTTGATTGAATTTTGTAAGGTAAAAATAATAATTATCCTATCTTAAAATTCACAAGTATATATGTTATGAATATTTTGTTTTGTTGTTTAAAAAAAAATTAGAGAATTGATGGTGCAGTCGTGAAAAAAGAAAGATAGTTATTCACCTTTCAAGTAGTTTTTATTTTAAACTAGCCGAATGACCCGGGCAACGCCCAGGTTTTACCCGATTAAATGTTTTTATACAAATACTATTCGTTACAATTTTAAATTGGCGCCGTGGATGTCACTCTTGTATAACGTCCCGCTCCAAACATTGTGTCAGATAAGCGATATTTTTATAAAGAGATGATCTGGCTTTGTGTCTTCTGCTCGAATGAATGTTTTTCTGTTAGAATTTTGTTCCTGCAGACTAAAAATGAACTGCTTTCACCCGTGGTCTCAGCTTTTTGGAATTTTTCTTGATATAATTTTGTATCTGATAATCAAACATGATACAGCAATATTGTCATCATCATTTTCTGACTAAAATATTTATTTTTTATTGGCTAAAAAAATCCGATAAATATCTTTTACAGATTTTTCTCTATGTCCTGTCAAAACACGTTTTACATGTACATTAGGTCAGCTGATATTACCTCCCATCTTCACCGCTAGAGGCGCTGCTTGCGAGCGAAAAGGCAAATTTGCAACGCAATTTGCAAATAACTCGAAAAATATTCGGGATAGAGACCTGAAATTTTCACTATAAGTTTTTCCAGATTCTACTCTATATACTGTTAAAATTTCAGTCAGATTAGTTACGTATTGTGGACGTGTATAGCCGACATAGATACCCACATACATACACTGACTTTAATATATATAGGGATTACTTGAAACGAAATACACATTAATTATTTTTCACAGTAATATAGAATTTATAAAATGAATTCTATATTCGTGAATTAAAATAAAAGGTATGGTTAACTATACATATTTACAACAATATTCAAAGTGTTATCTTCTAAATCTATGGTCAAAAATGTAGAACAGTCAATGAATGAAAATAAAATACATGTTTTAAAAAAATGAAATATTTGCATTTTAGATTATATAATATATATCCCTCTACGAATTTTCTTATATTTATATTATATGTGTTACTTAAATGGCATAGTTTGGATCAAATTTTTTTTATTACAAAATTCCAATATTTCGCTAGGGTGTACGCCTATCTTCGTCAGGGTCTTTCCTTATTTTAAATTGCTTTGATTGATCACGCAATACCTTCAAGCGACGATATATAAAATATTTACAAATTATTGTGTGAAAACCTATGTGTCATTGACGGTCTATGTTAATTAATCCTGTAACCCAGTTAATTTAGTTATCATAACTATAATAGTTACTCCGCCAATATACTAACTCTATTAGTATTGTCAGAGTTTCAAAGCTATACATGTCGATAATTGTGGATGGGTAATCTATATATATAAAATTGAATGTCTGTCTGTCTGTTTGTCTGTACTCTATAGATTCAAAAACCATACATCCAATCGCCGTGAAATTTTGGGATATTATTAGGTATATCACCGGGAAGGTTTTGGAAAAATAATTTCATAAATATCTTGAATATCCTTAGAGTTATTTGCAGATTTGTAGATTTAACTCTCAAGCAGCGCCCCCATTGTGACGATGATAACAAGTTTTCTTATCACTAAGTTTGTTATCTTAAATATTATTTATCAAAAGTAAGATTATCTCAGGATGACACGGCAAATATTTGACCGGGAAAAAATGTTCACTAGATAAAACGATGATTTTGTAATGTAGAAAATTAGGAAAGACAAAATTCAGGATGACACAGCAATTTATTTGAGACAAGAATAATGATACAATTCCAAGGCAAAGATACTATTCCTTTAACTTCCAATTACCGAGGGAACCAATTAATATTGATTTTATTCAACTTATCGAGTATTTTTCAAGGGACCGGGAAAAAATGTTCACTAGATAAAATGATGATTTTGTAATGTAGAAAATTAGGAAAGACAAAATTCAGGATGACACGGCACACAGGGACCGGGAAAAAATGTTCACTTTATCGAGAGATTCAAATTTACGAGTTTCAAATTATCAAAATATATATATATATATATATATATATTAGTAAATTAAATTATATTGCCATCTATCGTTAAAATTTTACACAAATAAATTTACTGGCAATGCGTTTCTTTTAAATATCATCAAATATTATCTCTACAGACCTTACTGCAATGGTATGAGTTATTGAATGAGAGGGCTTGGCTCATCAGTAGTGAACCCTCTCAGCGGTTTCGCCAAATTAATCTCTAGACCGCTCTACTATTGTATTGGACTGGTTTTGTTATATACCCTGCATTTTCTATGGAAGGCAGCTTAAGGGTGTTTAAGGAACTATGGACATAAGCTTATAGGTCTGTAGAGGTACATACATATAATTTCAAGGTATTGCATCGAGCAAAGCTCTTCCGCAAAATATGTTTTCATAACCAATATATATTAGTAAATTAAATTATATTGCCATCTATCGTTAAAATTTTACTGATAGATGGCAATATAATTTAATTTAGTAATATATATTGGTTATGAAAACATATTTTGCGGAAGAGCTTTGCTCGATGCAATACCTTGAAATTATATGTATGTACCTTAAACACCCTTAAGCTGCCTTCCATAGAAAATGCAGGGTATATAACAAAACCAGTCCAATACAATAGTAGAGCGGTCTAGAGATTAATTTGGCGAAACCGCTGAGAGGGTTCACTACTGATGAGCCAAGCCCTCTCATTCAATAACTCATACCATTGCAGTAAGGTCTGTAGAGATAATATTTGATGATATTTAAAAGAAACTCATTGCCAGTAAATTTATTTGTGTAAAATATATATATATATATATATATTTTTATATAAGTTTATAGAGAATTGTTTTAACAAATGTTCGTTAGACAAACCTTTACTCGGGTAAAACCTCGGGCGAAGCCGGGTACATCCGCTAGTATGTAATAAACTGTACACCTATCCCCCGATTTACACGGTAGATACGTTCCTGAGAAAAACGTGTAAATCGGGGGATAGGTGTACACAGAAATAAAAATAAAATGCATTGACAGGTTAAAATATGTAGTCAGCACATAAGCTCGGGATTCCTCGTGAGATGTGTACACAGCGCATGTGTTCAATCACAGTAGCATTTAGTATAGTGCGATAAAACAAAAAAAAACTTATTTGGAAAACCGTGTAAAAGCGAAAACGTGTAAAACAAGTACCGTGTAAATCGGGGGATAGGTGTATATGCAAATCAAACTTATCGGACAATTTAGCATATTCTGAGGTCATAATGATGACAGTGATATCTTCCAGGCCTTTCTTTATATGGTGTCAAATATTTCATCAGGTTAGGTCAAATATTGCAGAAACTTTTATTAAACAAATAAACATTTAATTTCAATTTGCATAGATTTCAATAGAATACATTATAATAGTTGCACTATTTCCTAGTTACGTCTTTAAAATATAAAAACACGTGAATAGTATAAATATATTTTTAAAAAGACTATTTTTTAAAATTCCAGAAATGGTCGGAAAAGCCTTTTCACACTTGAATGCTTCTAAATCGTTTGGAAATAAATTGATGGACGCCTCCTAGCGGCTCAAACCTGAACTACTTTTCTATCTTCTGCTCAAAAGGTTTCATTAAAAGTTAATGATTATTGGGGAAAAATTAACGGTAATTCTTATAAAATTAACGAAGTAAAGCTATTTAATCAGTCATTGGTCCAGAAAATTAATTTTATTAATCACCTCTCATTTTGAGAACTCTGTGAAAAATGAATAAAAGTTTTGGTTTAATAATTCAGTGAGTTTTCAATAAAGTTTTTGAAAGAAAATTTCCGATATGGAGGAGAGTTAATAGGTATATTAAACTTTTGAAATGTAGAACATTTATTGATAAAAGAGGGTTGTAATGAAGTTTAATGATTGGTACTTAAATCCAGACTCTATCTGAATGGGAATACTCAAGTTTTTTAAAAAGGATTTTGATGATGATTGCAAAGCACAATTTAAGATATTGATTAAGAATTGAATATACTTTTTCTTCAAAAAATAGACACTCTCTCTCTCTCTCTCTCTCTGAAAAATAGTACAAAAGTGAATTTGTACTTGGATCAGGTGGATAAATTGAGAAAAAAAGGATATTTGCTGAACGTGCAACTAAAAGTTGCTGATGACTTGCGCCATCTATCGGAATAAATATCAACTATTCCCGTTGATTTTTAATTATTCCAGAATTGGCCAAATACCGTTTCTTGATTAATCAAGAAAAGCTAACCACCATTATTGCGTTAGGCTTTTTGATATTTTTATAAAATAGATCGCAATTTTCTTATATCAGTTCTCATCAAGTAGGTAATTTCTTTCTATAAAGGAATATCATCTAAATTATCTCTTTTAACTATGATTTTATTCCATTAAATAACGAAATAGACTTGAAAACTTGCCAGGTATATCAATAAAGAGTAATACTACAAATAATTAACCTATTTCTTCGGCTGGAATATTATCTTTTTCTACAGAAATATCATTACACAGAGTGTTATCTTTCTCTTTATTTGAGATAAAATTTTGTTATTTATCAAGGGACTAATGTCAAATTATTATTACCGTAATTTTGTATTTTAGCCGTTTATTATTTTAATATTTAGTAAAATAATTTCTATAAAATAGGGTTATAGAAATTTGTCTTTCAACGAAAAGAAAAAACAGGGGACAACATTAAACAATAATTGGTTTATTTTCTAATTTAAATCCAACATTTCGTTTACTCTATGTCATCTTTGTTAAGGAAAATTGCTTAATACAGAAGTCTGAACTCACTGAAAAGCACGAGTTCAATACACACAAAGCTTTATTAAGACCATAAGACCACCGGTTTTATACAGATTCACCGCAGGAAGAAAGGATTCATAGATGGAGCTCCTGTGTCTTCTTCTTCCTTTTTTCCACTCAAACATATTAAGGGTATCAAGTTGTGACCCTTTATGGTGTCTGTTTGACAACCATCATGACTGGGTGAAGTAGAATGCGGTAGCACTACTCAGTGGCAGGCCAACTTAGCTCCAAAAGAAATGGCCGCCTCTGACATGAAGAACAGACGCCATGTACAGCCACTCCTAACATGGAGTACAAACGCTGCTCATCCTGTACGAGGATTACAGTATACCTGGATCAGGAGCCCTTACAGGGTACTATCAGCCGGGCCAGCTGAACCCAGGTTTTTTAGTGAGCTTGTTACTGCTCACCCTCCTTGTTTTTCATCCGGGCTTGGGACCGGCAAAGGCAGAGTTAGCTCCTGTGTGAGTTCAATAAACAAATAAATTCAAAATAAAAAAGGCATAACCTGACCAGGAGCACATATGCTTTTCAACAACAAATTAACTAATTATAGGTTGTGGTTTGGTATTTTTCTTTAAAAGATATTTCCAACAAACAAAGTACATCCATGAACAAAATTTAACGATGTTTCATTCTATTGTTATAAGCTGTAGGTTTCATATCCTAAATAATGATTTAATTATGAAATAATTCTAATAGTATGAAAAGGACATGTTGAATGAATCAATGTAAACTTCCTAAACGTATGTTCTAATCCAAATTGGAAGGAATTAAGAGAATCCAGCACCAAGTAAATCACTATAAAAGAAAATGAATACCAATTTGGAATGACAATACATCCAGATAGCACAAGTACCTATAGGACATACAACAACTGTCCTGGTGTGGAACTAACACCTACCCACATATTCTCATGCCCAGCAATGGCCGAAGCCTTGCATAAAATTGGCATGGACCCAGAACAGCAGCTCTACACACCCAAGATAGTGGACATTGCTGTTGCTGTGATAGAGATGTATGGGGACATCTGAGGCTCTTCATTGGACACGACAACAACATGAATACCAGAGCAAATCTTCAAGATAGCTAATCCAAATCAAAAAAGAAAAAGAAATAATTTCCTAGAAGTTACATTTCATCAAAGAGGATTTACAGAATCTATCATAAATTACGATAAAAACTTTCTTTTATATTAAAAAAAAAACTATTTCTCTGACAAAAACTAATCAGAAAAATCAAAATCCATAAATAACATTTAGTATTTTTTACATGACTTATATATTTCTTTCTTTTTTTCTAATATTTTAATATTTCACTCTCTATGAATCCCTATATCTATATTAATAAAATGGAAATTTCATAAGTGGACATCACTAAAAACTTTCGTTACAATGCATCAATTTCAACCAAATTTTCAACATTTATGTAAAACGAGATGGAGCAGGTTTTGCTTAACATCAAAATATATTTCGTAACATTAACATGTGTAACTTCGCTGTTATCGATTAAATACAAAAAAAATCAACAGAGTTAATTTTATTTATATATAAATACAAAATTGAATTTCAACAGAGTTAATTTTTTTTACATACTAGCTAATAATCTCAATCTAAAAAATATTCAAAACAAGCAATTTTAAGATAACACCATATGTAAAACAGTCGGCCAAGAAAACAACAACGATATTACATCTTTCTCACATATTCACACACAATCTTGATTAATAATTAAAACTAATCTTTAACATTGTTTATTATACTTCAACTTTTATTTCTACATTTGTTTTTAAATACCCAATTGTTTTATCATGTTTCTAATTTCGCCTAACAAATATACAAATTTATAGTGACCAACATATGCAAATTTTATCTTTGTTTTTATTTAACTTGATATCGTAAACATAACATCCATTGTAAGCATTTTTCTGTTCACCTTCCGTGGTTTCTCTTTTCTCATAGTTTTTAGGTGTAGTATATTTTCTTATTACTAGACTACAAACATTCCCTCGAGAAAAACCTGGGCGAAGCCGGGTACATCCGCTAGTATTATATTAAAATTGTAATTATAAAAATTGAGCAAAAATCGTAAATACATCTCCTCAGATATTTTTAATATATTTTTTAAATATTCATTGAACATAAATATCTCTGTGAGTTTATATAATATATAATGTAATTTGACCAAGTATACTGAAGGAAAAAAAATCGGAAATCCATCAAAATAAATGTATGCTTATTTTTAAAAGCTAAAATCGTTTGGAACAGTTCCATTTTGGGCGGGAAAAAATGTAATTCAAATATTATCCGCAGACGGATATTATTTCTATTTGTGCATCGCTTTATATTTTGACTTTTTCAATATTTAAATATTTGGAAAAAAATATTTCCATCAGTATTTCTAAATATTTAAAAGTTTATGAATATCAAATGCTTATATTGATTATTTTTCTTCTATACGCATTGTATAAGCTTCTTTAAATGTCGTTTTGCTAAATATATTTTAAAACGCTTAACTTACAACCTAAAAGATATTAAATGACATATTTCTTTCTTTTTTTATATATAGATATAATAATAATATTATTATAACTATTTGTGATATATAAAAATCTGCTAATAAATAAAATTAAGATTATTTATTTATATTTGTAAATGTATTTTCAAATAACCTTTTTAAATAACAAATTAAAGGTATGTTTATATTACAAAATGCACATTTTCGATTTTAAAATTTGTACATTTAAAATCCAAAATTCGCATCTTTTAATAAAAACACGCTCTACATATTGCAGTATATTTTAAAAAGTATTTTCAATTTCAAATAGTTCTGTAATGGAAAAAGCATGTCCCAAAAATATTAATAGAAATATATTTTCTATAAAATCCTGACATGCTTTTTAAAGCTAAGGCTCTCTCACGTAACGTATTTTTGGTGACTCTCTTTCGTCACACATTTTCATAACGTAATGGCATGACATTTTTGCGAGTTGATTAACCCAAGAGAATGTATATGTTGAAATTCCGTTTAGGTCATCTCTCTATTCAATTAATTTTAATCAAAATTAGGCATCATTTCTTTCTAGAGTATATACCAATACTTGATTCCTATGTGTATCCATAACTCCGGCTTTGCCGGTCCCAAGCCCGGATGAAAAAGGAGGAGGGGGAGCAGTAACAAGCTCACTAAAAAACCTGGGTTCAGCTGGCCCGGCTGATAGTACCCTATAAGGGCTCCTAATCCAGGGATACAGGATGAGCAGCGTTTGTACTCCATGTTAGGAGCAGCTGCACATGCCGACTGTTCCTCATGTCAGAGGCGGCCATTTCTTTTGGAGCTAAGTCGGCCTGCCACTGAATAGTGCTCCCAGTCTTAATGACAAAGGCAGACGCATTCTACTTCACCCAGATATGATTGAGTGGAGATAAAAAAGAAGAAGATGTGTATCCATTGATATAACACAACAAATGAAGAATATTTTGATATTTTTAATGAAAATATAGATATAAACAACTATATCTCTCTCTTTTGTGAAATTCTCATTATTTTTTTAGATATAGTCTTTGTGGCGACATTATACTACGCCTCAGCTAGAGCAAGCTGGGAGTACACTGCGCCACGCATGCGCGGCCGAGCATCCACAGCGGGATTTTGGGGCGCGCGGGTTTTTGTAATTATAAAAATATTTTAATTGAAAAAAAATCTGGACTTAATAATTTCGTTTCATTTATATATATGGCACATTATTGTCTTATGTATAAAAAGTATAGTTTACAATTATAAGAATTTCTTCTCTTTTTTTCAGGGAGAAAATACAATATTTTATTAAATAACAATTATTTTCAGCCATTTTTCGAATTTTTAGAAATATATTCTCTCAAACATATTGAATATAATTCTTCTTCTTTCAAATAAACCCAATTGTTGTGAATTATCAGTCATCCCATATCATTTTTATTATCTAATATCTAGAAAGAAATGTCAAAGTCATTTTTTAAACCAGTTTATTAATATAAATAACGAAACATATTGTGCGAAAGCTTTGATATCTCTTTTAAAACAAATTTTAGCTCAATTGTCGTATATAGAAGGCTTATACAGAAATAGGTTTTAATTATAAAATGTATATTTTAATATTTTTTATATCAAATTTTACTTGAGACACCTACTGTTGGAATGTCCACTTTTCTATAACGTTAGACAACAGACAGTTAATAGTGTTGTAGATCTGTATGTATTTGTAAATACCAGAGAGAATTGTCAGAGATTTTAACCACTTTTGTAAATATATTTATGACTATCTGACTTGAAAGGATCAGGTTCCTAATATATCTTATAGTTTCTTTTTTATTGCATTATGATCTATATAATTGTTTCTCTCTCTGTATGTTTACTAATTGTAAATTTATGCAATTATCCCTGGCAGGGATATCGCGTTTTGTGTGTTGAAATAAATAAACACATTTTAAATATAAATTGCAGTTCAAGAACTAGAGCATAGCATATTTATATGTTATATTAAAATATTATTTTGTTCAAAATTATATTTCATCGATTCAAATACTCTGTTAAATCGACCGTCAGAGGCCACGTTTTCCCTTATAAAAACTCATTGTTGTTGTTTCTTGATGGCCGACTCAAATCTTTTGTACATTATGTATATAAGTATCATATTTTTTTTATTCTTACGACTTAAGTCAGGCATTACTTTTATCAAATTATGTTTTTTATATATTCCTTTAGTTCAATTAAAGAAATTTATGATCAAATCTATTTTATTTATTATACTTTCAAGATTTTCAACCATAACTGCATTACCATAGCATAATCCTCAAGATAATCATAATAATATGCTGTATTTTAAAGTTCATATAAAATAAATTTTCTATTTAAAGAAGAATGATCAAAACTATCTAGCTAAACTGTTTCCAAGAAATATGGAAAATTATTAATTGATTATTGATTTTTCTCTCCACTCATTAATCAGAAGTTAGGAACTTTGTAACACCCTTCATTATATGGAAATAAATCGATGTTTAAATTATTTTTTAGTTTTTTTTTTAATATAGGAAAATTATGTAAATTATTCAATTTTTCTCTAATATAATTTTAACCCACAAATTTATTTCTTAATTAGATGCTTCCTGAAGATTAAATTTCAATCAGAAAGTTTTGCAGCCATTTCTGTTGATTGAGTGGACAAAGCAGACGAATATTCAACATGATTTTAAAAATTCGTTTGATAATTTTAATATATTATCTAGAGTTTTTTTAAATTCTTTATATGATAATTTAAATATCAAATATCAAGCCAACAAATATAATATATAACACTTTTTACTTTTTTAAAAATGCATTTAATCTTTAAGGAAGGAAAATATTTATTTAAACATAGAAACTTTCTCCTTGGAATATAAATACTATAAAGTAAAGTGCCAGGAGAAAATGATTTTTTTTTATTAATCGACTACACAAGCTTTCGGGCAGTCACGCCCTTCAACTGGTAATTACCAGTTGAAGGGCGTGACTGCCCGAAAGCTCGTGTAGTCGATTAATAAAAAAAAAATCATTTTCTCCTGAAGGAAAATATACTCAACTTAATCAAAAATGCACAATAGGCTAAAAGTTTCTATTCCACATAAAAGGACAACTATCTCCTTCAGAATAGGGAGCTCATCGATTAAATATTCTCTGTGAGCTATATTTAAAATTATTTCTTTTAAAATCGTAACATTTGATTCTCTCAATTTATTAATAAATAAATAATATATATTACAGTATTTATTTTTTTTCTTTCATTATTTAAGGTAACATTATAAAAGGTATTTTAAAAAATAGTTTACAAGATTTTTCACAATGAATTATTTTTTTATTCAAAATGCAAGCTTTCAAGCGAGTATTGATCTTTCACAAGCTTATATCAAAATGTTCTAGTTAAGAATCAGTCGATTTCTCTTTGATATAAGATTGTAGATGAGAGAGATTCTCTGTTGAAAGCTTTCATTATCAGTTTTACACTCATTGTGACAAAACTTAAGGAAGTTGTATCTTTTGTCATGTATATACGACACCTCTCCAGTTTAAAAGTGCATTAAAACAATGCATCATGTATAGAACGTTATGATGGCTATGGGGAATGTGGCACAACACATGTTCTGGGTTGATGTACTGGGTGGTGTGGCGCTGAGTTTGTTGTTGACACACATTAATATTAAGAAAAAGGAATCTCCTTATCGTGCAATTGAAAGTTGCTGATGGCTTTCGCCATCTATCGGAATAAATATAAACTATTCTCGTTGATTTTTCCTTATTCCAGAATTGGCTAAATACAGCTTGCACCACACTGATGAGGGCCAACAACCCGAAACGCGTCCGTGGTTAGCTTTTCTTGATTAATCAAGAATGGGTATTTGGTCAATTCTGGAATAATTAAAAATCAACGAGAATAGTTGATATTTATTCCGATAGATGGCGCAAGCCATCAGCAACTTCCAGTTGCACGATAAGGAGATGCCCTTTTCTTAATTTATGCACCTTATCCCAGTACAATATCACATTTGTACTATTTTTTCACACATTAATATGTTATAATACCTTGAAAAAGGTTGGAGTTCAGCCAACTGAAATATTATTGGCAAATAAATTATATTTTGACCCAATATTGTTACATCATGATTAATGGCGTATTTATTATATTATTTTTAATATATTTGAAATTTAAATTATATATTTATTTATTTTTATATTCTATGATATTTATTTAAAACAGATTATTTTTAGATTATCATCATTTGTATTTAGGTACACTGTGACTTCACTGCTCTCTTTGATGTGAGAAAATAAATAAAGGATTCTGGTGGCTACATAAAGTAGACTTATCTCACTATTCCCTTTTATAAATTTGTAGGATGGTTGAAACACTCTCTGGTAAGATGCAAGACCCAACACAGGAGAGAATCAAGGCTGAAGAGTCTGCCAAGCCGCAACCTGGTGCAACAATTGGTAGAGATGCTAGTTCCGACCCAGTTGTCCTGAATCCCAACATCGACATCCCCAAGTATGATGGAACAGAAGACCCTCGCCCATGGATTGAATCTCTTGAAGAAATTGGCTTCCTGTACCATTGGGCAGACTACATTATCTCCCGTTATGCTGCCATGAATATGATTGGTAGCGCCAAAACCTGGCTGAACCTACACAAAGTAAGTTTCACCAGCTGGGAAAATTTCAAGAGCCGCCTAATTGAGGATTTTGCCTCAGACGCCAACAAAGAAGAAATGAGGATGAGATTAAACAGGATACAACAGTGGAATGAACCTGCAATCAGGTTCGCAGAGGATATCCTTGTACTGTGCAACAAGGTCGACCCCCAAATGGAAGAAGAGACTAAAATAAACTGGGTTATTGGAGGGTTAAAGAGAGAATACTCTTTTGCCCTTCACCTAAACCCTCCTAAAAATACCAATGAACTTCTAGAAATTTGTAAAAAGCTGGATTTGTTCGAAAAGAATTACCAAGAACGTGCAGAAAAATTAAAAGCTCTTTATAATGGACCACGCTCTCCTCGTCCCCATCATCAAGAGCAATGGAAGAATGCTACGTCGTTCAGAAGACCATATCAGAACACCTCCAAGCCCCAGGCCCCCGCTCCGAGGTACTACCAGAACACCTCCAAGCCCCAGGCCCCCACTCCGAGGTATTACCAGAACAAGCCTCTGCCCCAGGTATCTGCCCCTAGACGATCTTACACTCCCAATCCTGAGCCAAAACCGGTCTACCCAAGTAAAACATACAATAAGAATCCAAATTCAAATGGGAATAGGACAGAAGACGGGAGACCAATATGTTTCAAGTGTAACAAGCCAGGACACGTAGCGCGGTATTGCAGAGTCAGGTTTGTAAGAATTGTGGAAGAGGACCCCATAGTTACACAAGACAAGGTCGAAGAAGAAATCCGAATGGATAATGACTCAGAAGTCGAGACCTCTGCTCTACTCTGACGTAAGTAATAGCCCGTACTCGAGTATCCCTACAAGGAATAGATATGCTGCATTAGAAGATTTAAACTAAACATCGCGCCTGAGTCCGTCAATCAAAGCAAGTCGACCATAAATGGAATTAAAAAGTTAGACCCCAAATATAAAATGAACATTAACGTGGATAGAATCGGTATCTGCGAAGCTTTGATTGATACAGGCGCCGATCTTTCAGTGGTCGACCTTAGTACAGCTCTTAACACAGGTCTTGAAATAATAAATCCTGATAAAATGTGCTCCGGACCCGATGGCAAAGAATTAGATATCGTAGGAAATATTATTTTAAATATAAAATTTGATGACAAAACAATTACACATCAATTTGTGATAATGAGAACACATTTGAGAATATTTATACTTGGACGTGATTTTCTTAAGAAAATGAACGCAAAAATTGATTGTCAGCGTGAAATAATCAAATATGACTTGACAGAAAATCGTGACGTAATCAAATATCAACAGAAGAAAATAAAAAGTGCAAAGGATGCCATTATACCAGAACTTTCTATTTAATTGATTAATGCATTTGTAGAAGCAGAGGATGGCGAATACATCATCGAGGAGAACCATAAAATGTTTCAAACAAATGGACTTCGACTAGCGAGAAGCTTAATAAATGTTGTGAATAAGGAAACATATATCTGGATAACAAACCCTTACCCTCGACCATTAAAAATATTAAAAAACCAAACATTGTGCTTTGGAAGCCAGCCAGCCGAAGTGAATCTTATGGAAGAAAGTGAACAAAAAGAGCATGAAGAACCCCAATTTCAGATAAACGAAAATTTAGCATATACGGAAAAGGAGCAATTGAAACAAGTTTTGGAAAGGTACGAGGATTTGTTTTCGTCGGGATTAGGAAGATCCAACTTAGCGAAACATCGGATCGATACAGAAGGCGCGAAACCGATCAAACACAAGCCGTATAGGGTGAGCGCGAAAGAGCGAGAAATCATAAAAGAACAAATTGATGAAATGCTCAGAGACGGCATAATTAGACCATCCTCGCGTCCATGGTCCTTCCCTGTAATCTTGGTCAAGAAGCGAGATGGTAAGTACAGATTTTGCGTTGACTACAGAAAATTGAATGATGTAACAGTGAAGGATGTTTACCCAATTCCCAGAATTGATGAAGTATTGGATACACTTCAAGGATCCAAATACTTTTCAGCAATTGACCTTAAATCAGGATATTGGCAAGTAGAGGTTGAGGAGAAAGATAAAGAAAAAACAGCCTTCACTACAGCACATGGCCTATATGAGTTCAACGTAATGCCCTTTGGTCTATGCAATGCCCCTGCTACATTTGAGAGGAACATGGAAAATATGCTTGGTAATCTTAGATGGCAAATTTGCTTATGTTATCTAGATGACGTAATCATTTATAGCTCGGATTTTTCAACACATCTCAAAAGAATAGAAGCTGTTTTAAAATGTTTTCGCGAGGCTAATTTAAAATTGAACAACAAAAAATGCCAATTTGCTTTCGAAGAACTGGAGATTCTTGGCCATATAACTAATCAACATGGTATAAAACCAGCGGAGCATAATATCAAGGCTATTAGAGATTTTCCTCGGCCCAAAAAGATAAAAGAAGTTCAATCATTTTTAGGAATGTGCTCATAATATAGAAAATTTATCAAAGGTTTTTCAAAAATTGCCGATCCATTAACCAGTCTTATAAAAAAGAATGTACCTTTTACCTGGACAGAAAATCAAGAGAAAGCATTTCAAACCCTTAAAGTAGCATTGATAAATCCTCCAATCTTAGGGCACTTTGACCCGAATGCAATTACTTACATTCATACTGACGCATCTAACATCGGCCTGGGTGCAACATTAGTCCAAAAGTTCGGCGATAAAGGAAAAGTTATCTCATATTTAAGTCGAACACTGAGCAAACCTGAGCAAAATTATTCGACTACCGAAAAAGAATGTCTAGCTGTTGTGTGGTCAATGTCCAAGTTACGACCCTACCTATATGGAAGGCACTTCAAAATCGTAACTGATCATCACGCACTATGCTGGCTTAAGAATCTGAAAGATCCGACCGGCCGATTAGCACGATGGGCACTGAAGATTCAGGAATATAATTTCGAAATCATACATAAATCGGGTAAAAAACATCTGGACGCTGATGGTCTATCTAGAGGACCCTTACCTGAAAACGAATGGGACGAAGATTATGAAAGACTATTTCTGAATCAAATAATAGACGAAAAGGATGATTTTATTGAGAATATTAAGGAGAACCTTAGTGGAAACAAGCGTTCAATTACACAGAACTTCAAAGAAGAAAATGGGTGTCTCTACAAGAAAAATCCAAATCCTGAAGGTAGGGCATGGTTGCTGGTAGTGCCAAAGAAGAGAAGGAAGGAAGTCAAGAGTGAATACCACAACCATATGCTGAATGGCCATCTGGGCGTCGCCAGAACCACTTACCGATTGAAGAATAAATACTATTGGCCTTCCATGTTGAAAGATGTTTCAGAATTTGTAAAGACGTGCCATCTTTGCCAAAGTCGGAAAGGTTCAAATCACTTGCCTTCTGGACTTCTACAACCTATTCCCCCAGCTAACTACCCTTTTGAAAGAATCGGAATTGACTTTGTTGGCCCCTTGCCATCAACGAAAAGAAGAAGGAAGTGGATAATTGTGTTGACTGATTATTATACCAAGTATGCTGAAACAAAGGCAGTATCAGAAGCAACCGTGAAAGAAGTCTCTACATTTTTAATCGAACATATTATTTTACGTCACGGGGCCCCAAGATTTCTTATTAGCGATAGAGGTTCACAATTCACTAGCAATTTGATGAAGGAGGTAATGAAAATGTGCAAAGTGAAACACTGCTTCACAACGAGCTACCACCCCCAGACTAACGGACTAACGGAACGGCTAAATAGAACTTTAATCAATATGATCAGCATGTATGTGAACACAGACCAAAAGAACTGGGATGAAATCCTCCCTTTTATCACCCACGCGTATAATACCACGATTCAAGAAACCACAGGCTACTCTCCATTTTTCCTGTTGTTTGGAAGGGAACCCATGTCCCTCTTAGACGACGAGAATATCCCAACGGACAGTAACATGGACGATTACGACGAATATATAGAAAACTACTTAGATAAAATAGCAAGGACGAGACAGGTAGTCATTAACAACACAGAGAAGACTCAGGAAAGAATGAAAAGAAACTATGACAAAAAACACAATGAGAAAATCTATGAACCAGGACATTTAGTGGCAGTTTGGACACCAGTCAGGAAAATCGGAAAATGCGAAAAACTATTGAGAAAATATTTTGGCCCATATCGAATATTAAAGAAGCTGTCTAACGTAAATTACTTAATTGAGCCGAAAGATAATCCTGGCCAAGACCCGTTGATTGTCCATGTCTCAAGACTCAAACCCTATTTTGAGAGAATTGATGAGGTAACTCACGAGGACGTGACGACCTCTGGAGAGGGGGAAGTGTTACATCATGATTAATGGCGTATTTATTATATTATTTTTAATATATTTGAAATTTAAATTATATATTTATTTATTTTTATATTCTATGATATTTATTTAAAACAGATTATTTTTAGATTATCATCATTTGTATTTAGGTACACTGTGACTTCACTGCTCTCTTTGATGTGAGAAAATAAATAAAGGATTCTGGTGGCTACATAAAGTAGACTTATCTCACTATTCCCTTTTATAAATTTGTAGGATGGTTGAAACACGCTCTGGTAAGATGCAAGACCCAGCACAGGAGAGAATCAAGGCTGAAGAGTCTGCCAAGCCGCAACCTGGTGCAACAATATATGCATTTTTAATTCAATAAAATAATTCCTTGAATCAATATTCAGTAAAATTAATAAGGCCTCCCTGGAGGCCTGAATAATTTTGCTCAATATGCCTTTTTAATTAAAGATATATGTGTATGTATATATCAATGTGTATACACTCATGGATAAAACTTAAGGAAGTTGTACCTTTCAGCATGTATATCGGGATTCAGACAATAACTCTGAAAGATACACTCATGGACAAAACTTAAGGAAGTTGTACCTTTAAGTATGTATATCGGAATTGTGAGACAATAACTCTAAAATATATTACAGTGACCTTTATTGAAGTTAAACGAGATAACCAAGTGTGAACAAAATTGCCTCTGTATTCTTTAAGAAAAAATAGATGACCATTTGTGACATGAAAGACACTACACTTCCTTATGTTTTGTCTGTGAATGTATATATTGATTTAAAATAATATTTTAAAAACTTTTTACTTTATTGAAAAGTATATCATAATTCTATGGTTTCAAGCTATAGCCTTCCACATTATAAGCCATGAATTTTATGTATTTATTAAAAGGGAGAGGTATCTTTTTTTGCATATGAATAACATCCGCTTACAATAAATACATATTTGTGGGTCAGTGTTAGATACCTATTCCATTATTGATTGGCTCCCATCTAACTTGCAATAATCGTCAAACTCCTGAATTATATATTTACATATAACTACTGTATAGCTATGCAAATATATTCCTACTCCAGAGAATTCTTGAATAAATCGAATTAGAGGAAACATGTTTTTCCTTTCTAGATAAATGGTGTTGTATACATTCAGTTTTTCCATAAATCCCAATAAAACTTAGTTAAATTGATCACATTTTTGTACAAAGTCGAGTATCCAACTGTCGCAAATATATATATATATAATATGTACATTATATTTATTAACATAGATACACCTATGGGAAATAAGCGACAAAATTCTATACGTTTCTTTTTAAGAATAATGTAACATAGAAAATTAGGAAAGACAAACTTCAGGATGACACAGCAATTTATTTAATGTAAGCAGAAAATCAACATTTATAAGATACAAGTTAAGCAATGAGTTAAGTTTACAGAGAGTACCAAATTTTAAATAATATAAATATCAAAAATAATAATCTGTACATAAAATATAATAAATACTTTGCTACAATATAAAAAAACGGGTTTATTATGTTGTTTATCTGTGCATTTAAATGTTTATTTTTGTGCATATATTTCTGCAAATATACAGGGTGATCCAAAAGTCCCGCACAACTTTAAAAATTAATAACTCTGCGAATATTTGCGCTAGAGCAATCCGGTAAACACCATTGTGTTCAGGATGTAATGGGATTTTTTATGGCAAATAATGAAAAATTCGAAATTGATTTTAGTTACAACTTTATTCGCTAGAGATGGCGCTCTACCAGAATCAGCTATTCAGAGGCCAAATTGTTTGATAAATTGAAATATATAACTGAACGACACATATTTTTCCTTTTTGAATACCAGGAAAGAACCCAAATAATATCAAATGATAAATTAATAAAACACCATTTCGCCAAAAGTTAGAAGAAATGGTTAACGATTTTTAAATACAATCTGAGATATGCAAAATAGGTATATGCAAATTAAAACAAGTAACAAAAAATATTTATATTTTAGATGGAGTTTTGTGAAATAGATTGAATGTTTGAAAATAACTACTGATATCAATACACGATTTTTGAAATGTTAATATAGTACCAAAAATTATGATGACACTACTAATAGGATTTCGTGCTATAAGGAATGTATATTTTCTTGACTGATTGGCGACACTTGACTATTTAACTGGATATTTGTCATGATCCAAAGATGAAATATAGAGGGGAGTGACAAAATATGTTTGTCGTACTTTCCAAATATCCTATGGGTTTGTCAAATGTTATCATTGTTTATTATACTGTACATAATTTTGAAAATATATCCCCTAAAAAAAAAACATTTTTAAATCGACCTTTTGCGTTGAAAAACGTGGTAGCAAAATCATTTTGTATTATTTTTTGCGCAAAATTTCTAAAGTTGGGGGGGGGGGGGATACAGAGAATATTCCTTATGCTATTTCTTCTAATGAGCGAAAAGCGATAAACTTAACATAAGGGGTAAAATTGTGTGTACCAGTGTTATTCGAGAAGTTATAACACTTTGGCCTGCATGACATAATATAAGTGGTGGTAAAATGACAAACAAAATATTACTGTTCACAGAAAAAAAAAGAGTCAAGATGTGAGGACAGCATTTATTATTCCCATAACCCAAAACAAAGAGCTGCAAAATATAACACATGAGGTAACTGCCTTCTCTCTTGTATTATGTCACAATCCTTGCTTAATGTGGCGCCCTTCATTCTCAAACACCGCCTGCAGACGATAGATGACAGAATGGTCACAATTAAATAGTTGAAATTTATAAAACGTGCCATCTGATAGAAGCCTTCAACATGGGCAATGTGGTAGGCCGGCATCGATAAAAACGCGACTTAATGTACCCCCATAATCGAAATTGTAAGGCGTCAAGTCTGGTGATATTGGAGGCCACTGGTATGTAAAGTGGCGACTTATCAACGAATTTCACCGAACGTATCCTTCAGCAATTGTTTGGCACCGCGGGAGATATGAGGAGGTCCTCCATCTTGCATGAATGTTATTTCGCTTAGTGCTTCTCTGTCCTGCAATATGGGAATAACCTATTCTCTCAAAAGTTGAACATAACGTTCACCAGTTACAAAAACGGTTTTAAAAGTTCTTCCATTGATTTTTTCAAAGAAAATTGGCCCAAAAATAAAAGAAGAAGTGAACCCAAACAAAACTGTAACTCTGTGCTGATGAAGTGGTATTTCTGTAAAAATCCTAGGGTTTTCTGTTGCCAAAATGAGGTAGTTTTGAATTTTAAATTCTCCCTTTAGATAAAAGTGAGCATCATCTGTTCTTAGAACATTTGACAGCCAGTTTTCATCAATATCAATTTGCCGGAAAACCCATGCAGCGAATTCTTGACGCTTCTCAAAATCGCTGACTTTCAACTCGTGAAAACTTTGAATTTTGTTAGGGTATTTTTATAGAAAAATTCTAAATGTGTGTTCTCTCCAAACTGTTCCATACGAAATCCCCGTTTGTCGAGAAACTTGTCTAGCACTTACTTCTCCATACGTGGATAACGTTTCAATAGCTTCAGCATTCTGCAAAACCGTAACAGCCACTGGCTTGCATGTCGATGGTCTTCCACTCCGAGGTTTTGTTTCCAGAGATCCAGTTTCCTCAAAACTTTTAATAAATCGCTTTAGAGAGTAGCAACTCATTGGTCCTTTACCGCTTCGAATACCTTTAAAGGAACGAAACGCTCGTAAAGCTTCAGTGGCAGATTCTGAATCACAATTAAAAGAATTCACCAAGAGTGCTTTATCCTGTAGTGACGGCATTCCAGGGGGAAGGGGAGAAGTCCGACCACACCTCCTTGCGGTCCCCCCTGGACCCTTGGAATATTTGACCAAATTCTGGTTCGTTTCCAAGATGACTAACGTTGCAACGGCACCCATTTTCAAATGAAGAGCAAAACTGATATCTCCAGTAATGCTACCGCGTCCGGGGTAACTGCCGCGTCAGGAGCTGCAGCTCGAGCTCATGATGAGAAATCTACTACGAGGGCACAATTCAATCTACTACAACTCAATATAAATGGCACCCAGAGGAAAATAAAGAGCTGACTTGTCTTCTCCCTGAAAACAATGTACATATTACTTGTCCTCAGGAGACAAAATTGAATCAGAATCTGAGATTCAATATCAAAGATTATACAACACTACAAAAGGACAGACCGGGAAAATTCGGAGGAGGACTTGCCGTTTTGATTAAAACTCTAGAAATCAAATTTAAGGGAATCGCCTATAATCAGAGTAAGCCTAGAGAGAGCACGACAGAAGCTCAGGCAATAGAAATCTATCTTACAGATAAAACAATTCCGATCATAAATGTTTATCACCTCGATAATACTAGCATCAATACAGGCCTGATAGAGACATTAAGTGAAGCGTCTTCGGATATCGCAATCATACTTGGTGATTTTAACGCCGACAGACCAACTTGGGGATCACCTTTCCAGTATAACAAAGGTCAGCAGGTTGAGGACATGCTAACCGACCTCGACCTTACACCGCTAAATAACGAAAAGAACACCTATCTATCCAAGTCCACAGGCACAGAATCCGCAATAGACATCACAGCGATAAATTACAACATTGCACCCACAACACAATGGAAAATTCCGAAAAGTGCAATCAGTGACCACAGTCCAATCTTAACAACCATAAAATTCAAAATTGAGAATTTCCAACAGAATAAAATAACACTGGAAAAAAAAATTCACAGAAAAGCTTGAAGAACTGTGCAACGAAGAATTAAATCACAGAACGATTGACAAAAAATGAAGAGAAGTTTAAGATAAAGATTCTCGAATTTAATACCAAGATGGGAAATCCGCGAGAGGTATTTCATGAGGCCGTAAGAAGGCAGGAGCAGTTTACTACAGTTTGCGAGGTTTATTTCCGCAACTATGCAACTGGACCTAAACGGTAAAAAGGTACCAGTTTGAAATTATTTAGCTACCGTCACTACCTTATAAGTTGCAAGGACGTCGTGTATAAGAGGCATATCAATCAATTGCGACCTGTGAGAAAGAAACAAGTGGAGACAAGAAATTTGATACTTCCTCGAACATCAGGAGAGAAGCCTGTAGGTGGAAGTCAGAAATAAAGTGAAGAGGAGGTTCCAGAGGTTACATCAGGAAACAAGGAGGATACTGCTTCTGTGCACGTACCCTCTTGCACTCCTAGACCAGGGCCTGTTGCTGTGCACGTGCCTTCTTGCACTCCTAAACCGGAGCCTGCCGCTGTGCAAGTGCCCGTCCGCAGTCCTAGACCTCAGAGAGCCAGGAAACCCCCAGACCGACTGGAGTATTATTAAGGGGGGAGATGTGTTGTGTATGCAAATAGATGAAGATTATTTGCATACTTTAAAGTCTCATTATGTAAGAATATATGTGTATATAAATTGGACATTTTTTGTTGGCCAAACGAAAAGAATAAGAGCTAAAAAAAGAGTCATGGTCAAGTTTGAGTTGTTGTACATTTAATTACGACACAACCTTAACAACATCCATCCTTACCTCACTGAAGACACAAAAGTTGCCTGTTATGCAGATTATATAGTCATATGGCACACAAGTAGCAGTATAGAAATATCAGAAAATACTGAACTCATCAATGAGAAGTGGGCAATGGAACTCAAAATGACAAAAAACCCAATAAACACAAACCTATAGGTCTCCTTCACTGACAGGAAAAAGGGCATGAATTTAACTCCAAAATAAGCATAAACAACCATATAATTGATGAAATTTGTTCTCCTAATTACCTAGGTGTGATACTTGATGAGGAATTGCGATTTACAGAACACATAATTAGCACCTCAAATAGAGCTACCAGAAACCTAAACATTCTGAGAAGGCTATGTGGAACAAATTGGGGAGCAAAACTCAAAATTCTCAGAACAACATATATCACCTTAATAAGGCCAATAATGGAATATGCAACACCCGTCTTGGCTCCCTCAAATTCATCACTAAAAAACTGGACACAAAAAGAAAGGCTCAAAAGATCTTCAACACTTCAGTACGACAACAATATTAGAAAGAGCATAAATATGAAACATAATGAATTTCAAATTCGAGAATAACCAATATTTCCTACCCATTGCCATCAAATGTAATCATCAATCTTAACCTGAATGAACCCTGCAATAAAAAAGAGAACAAAAACATTCTTAAAAAGAAAGGACTTGGCACAATTGGTTTATGAGATCAGATAAATTATTTAACAGCATATACAGATGGATCATCAGACCTTACCATAAGTAATGGAGGGGCTGGAATTAACATAATACTGCAAGATGGAACATACATCAAAATCAAAGAAGGAGCAAGAAAGATTTCGTCAAACTTCACTTGTGAACTGACAGCTATCTGGAAAGCTCTTGATATATGCCTTAACCAACCATCCCTCATCAAGCAGAAGGAATTATAATATACCGTACAACGACTTCATATACGATCTAGAAGCAATTCAGAAGGGCAATACTATAATCTCACAGAAAATACATCCGTTACTTACTCAACTGATATCATTGGAGAATAACTGCTTTCTACAATGGATTCCTGCCCGTGTTGGGATCGGGGGTAATGAAATGGCAGTTGAATTTGCAAATAAAGCCAGAAGGTTGAGCCAAAGGAAAGAACAAATGTCATTATTTGACGCTAATGCTTTTGAAAAATACAAGATAATTAAACAAAAAATAAGAAAAGATCAAAATGTGAAATAAACTCCGAGAGAAAAATGACAAAACTATAACAAGATTTAGAACAAAACATTATAAAGGATGACAATACATCCAGATGGCATAAGAACCTATAGAACATGCAACAACTGTCCTGGTGTGGAACTAACACCTACCCACATATTCTCATGCCCGCAGCCTTGCAGAAAATTGACATAGACCCAGAGCAGCTGCTTTACACACCCAAGATAGTGGACAATGCTGCTGCTGCTGTGATAGAGATGCATGGAGACATCTGAGGCTCTTTATTGGACACGACAAAAACAACAACGGCATTCCAGAGTAAAATAAATCATCAGAGATAGATAAATATTTTTTAAATGAATTAAAATAACTATAATCGATACTGTGAGAGAGTTGAATTAAAAAAAAATAGAAATTTATTATTTTCGAAATATAAATAGCTGAGAGGATTCCAGCAAACCGCATCTGAAATATCATTTTTTTTGCTACATGTTTTAATTTGCATATACCTATTTTACATATCTCAGATTGTATTTAAAAATCGTTAACCATTTCTTCTAACTTTTGGCGAAATGGTGTTTTATTAATTTATCATTTGATATTATTTGGATTCTTTCCTAGTATTCAAAAAGGAAAAATACGTGTCGTTCAATTATATTTTTCAATTTATCAAACAATTGGCCGCTGAATTGCTGATTCTGGTAGAGCGCCATCTAGCGAATAAAGTTGTAACTAAAATCAATTTCGAATTTTTCATTATTTGCCATAAAAAATCCCATTGCATCCTGAACACAATGGTGTTTACCGCATTGCTCTAGCGCAAATATTCGCGGAGTTATTAATTTTTAAAGTTGTGCGGGACTTTTGGATCACCCTGTAGAAGAGCTTAGAAAGAGGGAATCATATATCGCCGCAACTCTTTTTATTAACGCGATTAAGGAAGCTTTCGGGCAAGATTTCGGGCGATATATGATTCCCTCTTTCTAAATTGTTGAAATCCGCAATCCGTTTACCATGAATAGAAGAGCTTATTTGCAAAATTTTCTTATATACCTGAACCCTGATTTTTTTTCAATAAATCAAATCAATTTTTATCGATATTTATATATTTATAATAGTAAAACACTATCTCTTGTAATTTTTCTTTATTTTATAAAGTTTTAAAATGATATTTATTTTTTTTAATTTAATAAAATATTTTTTTAACAACCTTATTAATTTGAGATATTTTTTTACTATCCTATGGGTACGATTTACACCAGGTCATGAAGGTTGAAAACAATAGAGAATATTTTTAATTTATTAATTTATTCTAAGAAAAAACGTCTGAGATCGTTTACAATTAAGATCGTGTAACTAAAACGTGTTCAAGTAAAACATGGAACCAATACGTGTACAATTAGGAGCGTGGAACTAAATCGTGCACATAAAGAGCATGGAAATAATGCGTGTACAATTAGAATCGTGTAAATGATTCGTGTACAGGTAGGATCGTGTAAATGCTTCGTGTACAATTAAGATCGTGTAACTAATTCGCATACAATTAGGATCGTGTAAATAATTCGTGTACAATTAAGATCGTGCAACTAATTCGCTTACAATTAAGATCGTGTAACTAATTCGTGTACAATTAGAATAGTGTAAATGATTCGTGTACAAGTAGGATCGTGTTACTAATTCGTGTACAATTAAGATCGTCTAAATAATTCGTGTACAATTAAGATCGTGTAAATAATTCGTGTTTAATTAAGATCGTGTAACTAATTCGTTTACAATTAAGATCGTGTAACTAATTCGTTTACAATTAGAATTTTTTTCTTTTATTTTAACACCCTTACTCAGTCAAATCGTTTTTCCTCTGTCCTATTTTTCTCACATATAAATGTGTGATTTAGAATATATGAGCAAAAATATTTTACTAAAATGATTTTCTTAGACTCCTGCGTTATCAGCTTTCCTAATCAACATTTCTAATAATGAAGATGAAGGAGGTAAAGTGACTTTCTGTCAAAGTGGATCTGGTGATTTTGTTGATTGAAAAAGTAATTTCAGGTTGTCCTTGTTGATTTATTTTTCAATATTTCTAATAAATACTCACAGCGCGCGTCAAAAATCGATTAAAATTTGTATTAAGAGAAACTTTCTTCTTTAATTCTTCCAGTTTCAGGCAATTCTCCTTGTAAGAGCTATAGGATGTGAAAGACCAAACCATTTTCCTGTATATCAAATACACAATTCTAGTATAAACTCTATTTTAACTGTAAATAAGATATTATATCCATGAAATTCTCAAAATCATAATAGAAATAGTTTCTATTTACTTCTGTAGAAGGCAGGTAATGCTCGAAAGCTCAGCAAAATATTATAATAATAAACTTTCCAACTATAAATATACAAAAATAACTATAAATATACAAAAATAACTATAAATATACAAAAATAACTATAAATTTACAAAAATAACTATAAATATACAAAAATAACTATAAATTTACAAAATACCTATAAATATACAAAAAAACTATAAATATACAAAAATAGCAGCAAAACCTGCTTTTTTTAAAGGAGTAAGAGACAATTTTCTTCAAACTTGACTATCTCGTGTATCTTCAATAAAGGTCACTGCAATATCTTTCAGAGTTATTGTCTTAATCCCAATACTTTAAACTGACGAAATCGCTCGGAGGGTTCACCACTGATGAGCCAGACCATCCCATTAATTTTTTCCATTGCAGTAAGGGCAGTAGAGAAAATTGTTCAATTTTTAAAAGAATATAATAGTTTCGAATTTTTTTTTTTTGATAACAGATGGCGCGTTTATGCATCATGCTATAAGATACAACTTCCTTAAGTTTTGTTCATGAGTGTATATAATAATTACCTTTTTGATTGTTGTTGTTGTTCCTATGTAGATCCTGTTGGCTTACTATAGGATTGGTGACTTGTGGTAGTTGATGATTGATGGCGCAGTCGTAGTTGAATGGTAGGGTTCCACAGGGGAAATAATGAGACAAAAACCAGGATGGGATTGAATCTAAGACTTCGCGATAAGGGAGAGAGAGAAAGTTGAGACTGATTGAGGTACCTTCCTTTCACATGATCGAAGAGAATTTTACCTTGGTGAAGTCGGAGTTGACCACGTCTTGCTTCTAGCCGGGTCGCCTGCCTACTAACTAACTTTCAGTCCGAGATATTCTTCGTTAACTCTCTCGTCTTCTCATTGGATGGGATCGTCCTGAGAGTTACCTCTCATTGGTTCTTAGTTATTAATGCTTAACTGTGATTGGATGTTGGTACCTCCATTGTCGTCATGGATGCCATCTTCCAGGAAGAAGAAGGTCTTTGAACTTTAGTTTTATGGTTCCTGGGTAGTGACCTTTACTTCCTGGATGATGCAATCCTGGTAATTGCTGTTCTCTCTTTTTCGCGAGGCCTAACTTTTATTAAAAACTTTTTGACGATACATTGCATATATTGTGGTGGGATTACATATTGTTATATACAAATTATCACATGTATATGCATACCTAATGTTGATTTTTATATATGAAGGATATTTACTGAATTAAAAAAATAGCTGTAACTATACAAACTATACAAAAATAACAGAAAAACCTATTAGACAATTTCTCTTCCATAAACCCTTCCTGGAGTAAACCTAAGACAAAAGAATGGTAGAAGGTACCAATATGCAATTAGGTAACCAGCTATATACAGTCTTGATGGAGAAACATAACAACCACTGTGTTTCTTCTAATCATCTTCTTTCATTTTTAACGATATTCTCAGCTCGACGAGAATGGGTGCTTCTAAACCGCTTTAGGACAGGTCAGGGAAGGTGTGCAGAGCTGATGAAGTTATGGGGCTACCCCGGAAGCCCTGAACTGGCTGAAGGCCTTGCCTCTCAGACTTTAATGACCGATATGTCCTCACTTCTTTTTTCTAGATTTAATTCATTTTGTCTCCTCTCTAATTGTAAATACGCTGCTGTATCACCTCATAAGCATAAATAAATAAATATAAATAAAATATATTTTTCTTCCGGTTCCAAAATAACTTTGTTAGGTACCTTTCAACAAGAGCAACCTAGTTTATGATAACTGAAACAATGAATAATATGTGAGTTATTCACATATTAAAACAAAATGTTAACACGGGATTCAATCCCGGTTCATGACTGTCGGGAATCGAGGGTGTTACCTACTCGTCCACCGACTTGTTGTTTGTTTATTTTTCTATAAATATATAAAATATCATTAGTAAATTAATTAGAGAGAGAGAGAGAATTGAATAGGCAAATAAAGGAAGAAAAAGAATTTTTCCTATCAGATAATATAATGATGCAGATTTCTTTGAAAACGTTTGAAATATTCTTTTCAATATTCTAAAAGTAAATTGTTTCATCCTTTATTATTTCCTAGCTATAACACAATGTTATTTGAATAACAATAAGTCCTTTGTTAATATAGATCCATTGTTGATGGCAGGGGAGTGAGAAGGTATTTGCATAAAAATAACAAAAGATAATAACTGGTTTACGTTGTTTCTCTGAATAATTGATGATAAATTTGAATTTTAATTTCATAAACAATAGTTGTATTCTTCTTTTAGGGGTATAAGAGTGGCGCTGAGTTATGAAATGTATGATAGGACACTGTACATGTGTCGGACCTGGAGGCCGTTTGGGTTCTGTGCTGTCTGGAGTATAGAAGCTCCATCTATGCTTCCTTCCTGTGGTGAATCTGTATAAGACCGGCGGTCTTAAAAAAGCTATATGTGTGTGTTATAGGTGGTACATGTGGATAATAAGTATCCCACATGTCTACACATGTAGAAAGCTGTGGGTAGAGGGTTGTGACTGCTTGTACTGTAAGTACACCACATGTCTACACATGTAGTAATCTGTGGGTAGAGGGTTGTGACTGCTTGTACTGTAAGTACACCACATGTCTACACATGTAGTAAGCTGTGGGTAGAGGGTTGTGACTGCTTGTACTGTAAGTATACCACATGTCTACACATGTAGAAAGCTGTGAGTAGAGGGTTGTGACTGCTTGTACTGTAAGTACACCACATGTCTACACATGTAGAAAGCTGTGGGTAGATGGTTGTGACTGCTTGTAGTGTAAGTACACCACATGTCTACACATGTAGAAAAGCTATTAACTCTGTATATTCTATGCTTTATATTTTTATATATTCAATCAAATATTATTTTACTATTCCTCACACATGATTAATCATAAAATATTGTTTCAAATATACTCTCATACTCGTATATATACAGTTAATCCTGTCCATAGCGCCCCCTCTAAATAGAGCCTTCCTCTCTATAGCGCCCTATTTTAAATACGTAGTACGATGCGATATATACATTAAAAGTGACCTGTCTATAGCACCCACTCTCTATAGCACCCTATTTTGGTGAGTCCCAAGAGGGGGCGCTATAGACAGGTTTAACTGTATATACACACATATATATGTAATGAGTTGAGTTACTGTTGACTCTCGCTATACTGTGTTGACCGAGAGGAACAGTCAGGATGGGGAGTTTTCCAGTACCTCTCTGTACCTTGTAAGTCCTTTAAAAGTTCTCACAGAGTACAGGCAGTCGTGGTCGAGGCAGAGTGGAAAGCTTGGGGATGTCCACACAAAAAACGAAGACACAATTGCACTAAGAAAGTTCCGTTAACAGATAAAAGTTGAGCTAGGAGCGAAAGATGGGGATAGAAGATTTCTTACTGACTACATGGTGGATGAGGAGGACCTTGGTGACAACCGACGTGGGCTTCCCCTGATGGTGAACTAACTGTCAAGTGACTGTAAGGTGACTGTATTTATAGGTTAATACGGGGGTCTTATGCGACAGGGGCCGTTTCTGAGAAAGGGGGCTTTGCATGTCACCAGATGTGAGAGGGGGCTTTGCATTCCACCAGATGTCAAGAGTGTGGGTGGTCTGGCCCATTTTTAGACCTTGTTGTGGGAATTCTAAATCCATCTCGATTTTGACGTTATGACTTCTATCTCTTGCTTAGCTCAACTCTTAATCTATTACAGATTTTTATTTATTTATCCTGTTTGTACAAATTGCATTACATATGATGATGTAAAGACACATGTCAATAATGGGTATAATCATTTACAGATGTGTTTCTATTATACAACATTAAAATCTTGTCATAAGTTATATACAATATGGGTTTGTTGGCTTAAATTACCATATATATATACATACGTGTTTAATATTTATTCGAATAATTAGCCTAGCTAATCACTCTCCTACATATTTACACATGTGTTTTCCATCCTTCTTCTATGATAATCATCCACCATTTAATTTCAACATAATAACATTCCCTATTTACATACCCAATATAAAGTTTCATAAACAGACTGACTGATGTTCCAGGCTGAAGCTGAGGTTCTCCTGTATGATGGACCTCTACAGATACCCTATGGACTCCCAAGTCTGCACAATAGAACTGGCCTCTTGTAAGTACCACATCCTATATTCCCTTTAAATTATATCATTCACGCGCTTATGGATGCATGACTAAATCCTGACTAAAGAGAAAATTTATAACTTCTTCTTCTTCTTTCTTATCTCCACTCAATCATATTAGGGTATCAAGGTTGTAGAGCTTGACAACCATAATGACTGGGTGAAGTAGAATGGTCTGCCTTTGTCATTAAGACTGGGAGTACTACTCAGTGGCAGGCCGACATAGCTCAAAAAGAAATATCTGCCCTTGACATGAGGAACAGACACCATGTGCAGCCGCTCCTTATATGGAGAACAAACACTGCTCATCCTGTATCCCTGGATTAGGAGCCCTTACAGGGTACTATGAGCCGGGCCAGCTGAGCCCAGGTTTTTTAGCGAGCTTGCTACTGCTCCCTCTCCTCCTTTTTCATCCGAGTTTGGGACCGGCAAAGGCGGAGTTTAAGAAAATTCATATAGCTTTCTTAATTCAATAATACAACAGGCTTCTTGAGATGAGTTTCTTTTTATTTTTATTGCAATCTCAAGCTTTCAAGCATTACCTCCTTTCTACAGGAGTACAAATATAGCTATCTTACTTAGACCAAACTTAAATATTTTGTCAGAAAGAATTGAGCTTAAGAAATTTTGTTGAGCTTTGATTGGTGATACATTTGAGGATAACTTTCGGGATTCTTTGGTTTTGGGATGATGGACAGATGAAGAGGAGGTCGTCTATGGTTTGTTCTTCACTTTAGCAATGACATCAAATTGAGTTCTCTCTTTCAATATCTTTGACTCGTGATCCTAGACGCACCCATGGCCAGTTTTGATTGTTGTTGAGGTGAATCCATACTTGATGTCAGGTGTTATGAAGACTATTAGTCTCTGATTTGCATAGTGAAACATGGTATTAGATAGTGAAGACTAAAATACACGTAAATCTATTTTTATCTGTGATTGTGAGCATTCTAGTTCTCCAACTCTTCCTCGGACATTGCGAGGTAACCAACAAGTTGGCGATGTACAGATGCTCTAATATAAACTTTGTTTTATACTCTTATGTACAAAGCTCATGGAAGTTTCATATTTTGATGTCGCTGGTCGTCTGTTTTTTGAAGGAGACTGAGTCAAATTTGTTCACACTTGGTTATCTCGTGTTTTTTCAATAAAGGTCACTTGTGTAACAAATATCTTTCAGAGTTATTCTGTGAGAATCGCGATATAGGTGCTAAAAGGTACAAATTTATTTTTCTTTGAGTGTATAAATTATGTGTACCAATTTAAACTATAAAATAAATGGGGACATCGAACTATTGGATCTGTGGGGTGGTTGTGTGCGTGTTGGTGTGGCTTGTGGAAAGGCCGCTGAGAAGATTATAATTATTTTTATAAAATAAATTAATTTATTTGAAGCCAAGAATATATAAAGAGAAAAGATGTAACGGCCGTTGGAAGCAAGCCTTGTCGTTGACGATGCGCGTGGCCAGAGTGTCCCGGATGCCGCCCGCGCATGCGTAGTGACGTGTTCTCCCAGCTTGCGCTTGCCGAGGCGTAGTGAGGTCGCCACACTACTGTCCGTATGTGTAGTGAAGCTTTGTCCGCGCTTGCTGAAGCAAAGTGTGGTCGGCACAGATCTTTAAACAACTTGGTCCAAAATCATGTAGGCCTCAGATAAACTCTGTATTGTAAACAAATAAATCCCATTCTAAAAGTTCTACGAACCCTCTTTGATCCTAGGGATTATACCAGATTACTGTAGTTATTATCTGACACATCACACAATCTATGAAATATACTTTGAAACATTACCAAATTATCTTTGTTTATATACTCAATCTCATGAGAACTTTGTTAAGTTTAGAACTATTTGTACAATAATTTACACAATTTACTAATCCAACGTGTAAATAATTGATCATATATATGTAAATAATACTAGCACAGCACAATAGTCCTTTGGACTTCGTGCTTTTGTAACAATAAATAAATCTATGAAATATTCTTGAAGAACATTTTTTGGTTGGGGAATTTTGTTCGGAAAAAATATAACTACATAAACCAATGGTTTATTTAATACTCGATGTTTCAGTAACTCCCTGTCATTCTACTCAGGGGAATGTTTATTTTGAATTCTCTCTATTTTCTACTTAAAAGTACTCAAAAATAGAAAATAGTTTTTTATTTATAAATATAAAATAGAGAGAATTCAAAATAAACATTCCCCTGAAGAGAATAACAGCGAATCACTGAAAAATTGAGAATTAAATAAATAATTAATAAGTAAACATTTGACTGAGAGAATGTTAAAAGTTTCATACTTCTATGTGATCTGGAAGTATATCAAAATTAATTCATAAAATTTGAAAGATAATTTGCAAATTTGTCCATTTACGGCCATTCTGACAACCCAGAAGTCTGAAAATTTATCAATTTGCATTGTCATCGGGTTCTGAAAAGTGTAACAAATTTCAGATCCTACGTGCTCTAAAAGTATATTAAAAATTGATTACAAGATTTGTGGACAGACAGAGAAGAAAGTTAAATAAAAGCTTTTTTAAAAAAAGGTTGAGATGTAGCTATAAATAATTGTTATATTTTTCAAAATATCGTAATATGTATTTAAAAAATCGTATTTAGTTAATTTTATTTAAAGAAAATAGTAAACATATATTGATACCATTTCTCTGTTTCATTTAATGAAATAAATAGAATATTGAGTTTTTTTTTTCATAGTTAAAATCAGACAAGTGTGATCAGGATGTCCTCTGATCATGCAAATGAAATTTGAGCATTTCCACTACCATCTATCACAAACCAAATCACAAACAATTGAACGATAATTTTAGACAATATGTCACTTCTACTCTCGCAATTATTTTCATTTATTGTTATAAAGAAATGTATTGCTAATAAAATTGATAATCTTGTTTAAATTCTCTGCGATATATTATTATTGTTGTTGTTTCTTATCCCCTTGTGTAAAGATTACACGAATTCTACGAGTTCATGCTCCTCGAGCTGTTTTATGATAAGCATCGGCCTCTCCCAAAGGTCCTGTTTAGTACATCTAATGCAAGCCAAAATATGTGTTCTGGAGCTGCAAGTGCCAAGCTACATTTTGGGCAAGTGGGGTAGATTTTGTTGTTATTTTCTATCTTCAATGGCTTGAGATGTGGCCTGTTCTAAATCTTGTTAGTGTTGTTTGATGCTGTCTATTTCTGATGTTCAGAGCTCCTCCTGGGTTCACTCCACTGTACCAGCTGTGCTTAGGTGGGATCCTCCAGTTCTTGTTTCACTTCTCACACAATTTCAGACTTTCACCAAAGTGTGCCTGGATCATGGTACCATGATCAACGAAAGCTGAACTCCTATACCCCATTTATTGTTATTGAAGATGACTCTAGCGGCTGATGGCCACATGACCCACACTACCGATCATATTGATCTAAAATGATAATGGCTACCTCTCCCATCAAAATAAACGCAAATTTTGTGCGCCATCTATTGACCTTCTCTGCAATCTCTAGCAGAAAACATCATTTTTAACTAATTGAGAACACACCCATCTGGTTTCGGACTAATGTCCCATTGTCAATCCAGGGCGAGATTTGATTTAATGATCTCTATAAGAGTATATTCCTTGTAGTTTACCAAAGTACTGTTTATCTAGTAAAACGTCTAGGTTTATTCTATGATGCAAAATGTTCAATAGATAACGCATGGTTTTTTCGTCTATTTTAACGAAAGATTATTCCATATAAACATTATTCCCTTAATACACACACACAAAGCTTTATTAAGATCACCGGTCTTATAGAGATTCACCACAGGAAGAAATAATAGATGGAGCTCCTATACTCCAGGCAGCGCAGTACCCAACAACAGACTTCTGGTCCGACGCATGTCAAATTGCCACATTATACCCTTAATATAAATTGGTAGGATGGTTGAAACACGTTCTGGAAAGACATGTCTGAGGAAAGAATCAAGGCTGAAAAGTCTGACAAGCCGCAACCTGGTACAACAATTAAGCCCATAAAATATTTTAGATGTTAATCATGATGTGCTTATGATGTGTTTTTTTATTAATATTAGTGAATTATTAACTAAATTAAACTCTTCGAATTAAAATAGCAAAATATAATGACGATTGAAGTTAACAGAAGTCTTATACGAACTTTATTCGCAAGCTTTCGGACGTCCTTCTACAGGATTTACAATGACAAAACAGAAAGGAATACGAGATGAATATTAATACTATATCAATACTCATCTCGTTTTTCTTTCTGTTTTGTCATTGTAAAGCCTGGAGAAGGACGCCCGAAAGCTTAAGAATAAAGTTCGTATAAGACACTCCTCTTCAATCGTTGTTTTATTTTGCTATTAGTAAATTATTATTTGTTAATTTTAAAAGTAAAATAAATATAGAGAGCTTGAAAAAATCTCTATTTATGATTTATTTTTTAGAGCTTATAAAATTATTATCACACACACATGTTCTGTTTTCTCTATTTCTTTAATTTCTCTTATTTTATTTCAGCACCAAGATGAGACCTAATGGCCCAAGTTTTACTGAAATGATGATGTAACAATTCTTTCTTAAATTGAGAAATATAAAAGCAACTACATTTGATTCATCGTAAAGATGCCTGGCCGGCATTCATAGTTCTTCAAATTAAAGATACTTCGACCAGTAAATCTTTTTTATTGTCTCGACGTTTCGATATTTAAAGAGCTATTATTTTATAGAAATAAAATGTTATTTATATATAATACTAGACGGGTGACCCGGGCTTCGCCCCGGGATTGACCCGTATGTATATCTACCCGAGTGATATATATTTAGATAAGATTTTTTTTATAATTGTTTGTTATTAGCATTATCTATTTGTTTGCATCAGCATAATTTAATCGTTGATAGAGGGCGCTGTTCGTGAGCTAAGTAGAATAATTTGAATAAATAGTTTTAATAATTGATTTATATATTTATTAAAATAGCCTATCGTCTTCCCCGTATTTTTTACCTATGTATGGAAATTTTGGATTGAATTAGTGAACTACTGCGAATTTGTATACCGGACATACAAACAAACATTGTTGAAACGTCGAGACAATAAAAAAGATTTACTGGCCGAAGTGTGTTTAATTTGAAGAACTACACACATTTAATATATTTAAACACATTATTTAATTCTTATTTATTTAAGTTATTATTTATTCTCTATATAATTAATATACTATATAAATAACATTTTATTTCTATAAAATAATAGCTGTTTAAAATATATATATATGTTTAAAATTATATTAGTATAAATATAATGTAAGAGAGAATATAAAACGGTTGAAATGTTTGTCGACAATGTTTGACATTAGACTCAATATAAATCTTCTTTTCTCCTTTCTTCACCATCTGTTACCCATGTCAATAATCACTCGCTGATTTTTATATTATTCTCTCTATTTATATATATACGCCGACTGTCTAAATATATATTTTATTTTTAGAAATATATATGAAAAAACAATAGAAAAAAATAAAAGAAATATATATTAAAAATTATATTAGAAGTATATAATATTTGTGTTACATGGTGTATGTGTGTGTTTATACAATTTTTTAAATAAAATATATTAATATAAAATTTACTTTTAATATATTCTCTGTATTTGCTATTTTGCTGCATCAGTTTATCCAATTTTTTGGCGAACATATTGATGTTGAAAAAATCTATTAGTTTTATATATTATAGAAAATTATTATTTCCTGTAGATTTCATTATTGTAATTCCATCGAAAAATCAATCAATAAAGAAGCTAAATTCAATAATGGAAAATGTCGCACTTTTCGAATTTAATTAGTGGAAGCAGACGAACCCCCGTCACAAACTGTCGACATTAATTTCCCGCCAAATTATTTAACAAGCAGGTGACATTTTAGGGCTATTTTAAGTGTCGAACTGAAAACTTCCTTTGAAACTTATTATCTGTTATAAAATTTGATGTCATGCCACTATTCAAAAATAATATAAATAATAGTTTTTGAAAAGATTGTGAAAAGATGCTATTAAATAAATTACTATAAAATGACATATTTTTTCATTTATTTTGTTAGAGATTGGTAAAAAGGAAGTAATAAAAGAGAGTGTAAAATAAAGAAAAATTCCAATTCCATATAATGGCTATAACTCAATATATTTCTTTACTATAATGTATATACACATTACAATAGAACCTCCATGAACGAACACTCACTCTAGAGAACACCTCTCAACAAAAAGAACTGTTTTAACTGCCAAATATTAACTATTTTTATCTATAAACTGCTCTATTGTAGAGGAAAACATCTCTCTCTAAAGGATAATTTGGCTCAGCAACTAGTTGTTGTCTTTTAAAGATAGGTTCAGCTGTATAAGAGGCCTCATTCTCATATATATACAGCTAACAATTATATATAATATTACAGAAAAATACCATTATTATTATTTTGTCTACACATTGTGCTTGAAATAGAGATTTATATACAACAGTGTAACCGTAAATAATTGTGTGCATACATATTAATTCTAAATTAATGATAAAATTTTGAAGAAAAATAAATGAGTAAATTAAAAGTATATACATAGTTATTTACAAACAATTAGGTTATGAATTCTTTATAAATTTCTGGAAAATCAATTTTTCTGTTTATACTGTGTTTATCTTCGGCAGAAGCCCAACTTTCTATAAACAGTCTACAATGCTTTTCTGTTATATTTTTGTATATAATTAATGCTTGTTTGAAATCTGGTATATGGCTATTATTTAGGGAGTGGTCAACTAGGAGGGATAATGGTTTGTAGTTTTTTAAAGCTGCTTTATGTTGATTAATACGATCTTTAAGTGATTTACCTGTTTCTCCAATGTATGTAGCTTGACATGTTTGGCAGGGAATTTTGTAATTTACATTGGTTGTATTTTCTTGGTTTGAAATATTTTTTGTATCTGAGTGGCGTAAGATTTGTTGTAGATTTTGTGCAGGTTGATATGTTGTAATTATATTATATCTCTTTAAAATTCGGGCAATTCTCTCTGAGCCGTAGCTATATGGAATAGAGCAATATCTTTTTTGAGACTGATCACGACTATTATTTGAAGGTATAGCTCTTTGTTTATGAAAATGTTTTTCAATAAATTTTTAATGGGGAACTTCTCACCGGCTTATTTTGCGGGATTTTCGGCTATGTCGTTGGGGGGAGATTGCTTGGTCGTTTTGTTGGACTGGCGGGCTTGTTCCTCCATCTTTGCTCTTTGTCGCTTCTATCTGGACAGGCTTCTTATCTTCTTCGTTATGGTCTCCTTCGTTGTGGTCATCCTGTCGACTCTCGCTATAAGCTGTGGTAACCGAGGGTCAAACCTGTAGTAGCCGAGAGGGACAGTCTGGGCGTGGAGAGTTTTCCAGTACCTCTCTGCATCTTGTAGGACCTTTAACAGTTCTCACAGAGTACAGGCAGTCGTGGTCGAGGCAGAGTGGAAAGCTTGGGAATGTCCACACACAAAAAAAAAACGAAGAGACACAGTCGTAGTAGGAAAGTTCCATGAACAGATAAAAGTCGAGCTAAGAGCAAGATGGAGTTAGAAGAGATCTTACTGATTTACATGGCGATGAGGTGGTCCTGGCTAAGACCGACAAAGGCTCGCGCCGACGGTGAAGTGACTGTCTGTTGCTAAGCCGGGGGAGGCTTTATATAACTCCTCCGACAAAAGAAGTATTGCATTACAGCACGTGTGAGAGGGCGCGGATCGTCTGTCGAAACTGGACTCTGGCGCCGTTCTGACGGCTTCCAATCTATCTTTAGAAGTTGTTTTGTGATTTACATCTATCTCGAATTTAGACGTGTTTGACTTCTCAATCTTGCTTTAACTCAGCTCTTAATCTATTACATAGTTTTATTTATTCATCCTCAGTTTGTACAAAGTACATTACATATGGTGATGCAATGACACATGTCAATCATGCATATAACCATTTATAGATGTGTTTCTATAAACAAAATGACAATCTTGTTGTAAGTATTATACAATATAGGGTTGTTGGTTTAAATTACCATATATAGCCACAATTTGATTTCGGTTTAAGCATTGCCTTTCAGAATAGATAAATGTGCAGTTATAACATGATGAAAAGTTCTGTGATAATTATTGCGTGGTTCCTATTCCACTTATAACCAAATTTTATCGATGAAACAATTACTTAAAGATGTTTCAACAGTGGTAAGAATTGAATCCCTTTCTTTATTTGTACCTTCCTATGAAGATTCATGCAATGAATAAGTTTCAGAATGTTCATGAAACTCTCATGCGACCTTGATATGTTTCAATCTTTAATCGAAACTATGATCTACAGGTGGAGTTTCGAATTTGCCACAGCTACGGTAGCTTTGTCCTGAGACTTTTTTTTAGATTTCAGAGACGGTCAGTGATGGTCAGATGGCGTCTAGTTTCGGTTTCTATTTTGTAATAAGGGAACAACTTTCTTATTTTTAAAATCAATTTCCTCACAGGCAATAAAAACCTGTCTATAAAGAGTTTTGTTCTAGGAATTTTCTCTTGTTTATAACTTTATAGGATAATGGGTTATTTGAAATATACGTCTAACACACACACACAAAAAATATTAAGAACAAATATCAACGGTTACTCTCTTAGAATCTCTCATATCCAATGATCTAATCAATATAACAGCATAAACAGGAAGATACCATCACAATACCTTAGATATCTCAGAAGAAATCAATAGATCAATTTTATAGGTTCTGGATGCCCTAAAAAATTAAAATATACATATTCCATAAAATTGTTAAATTACAAACCAATTTAAAAATTCCAGTTATAAATATCCACGCTGCGCGCGTTTGTTTTTGTAAATATTTCTGGTGGGATAAAGTCGATATTTTATTAAGCCCGTTGAAGAGTGATTATCACTTGAAAGCTAGCATTTTGTAATAAAAAGAAACTCAATGTGAGAAAATATTTTGTAATTTTAAAACTTTTTTCACAATTTTATCATGAATACACACACGTAATATAATGATAAAACGATTTCTATTCGTGTAACTCAAAGTTGCTGATGGCAGAATGCCATCTATCAGAATAAACTTAAAAGTTTTCTTTTTTCTGGGTATTAACCAAATGAATGTTCTTGAATTAGCAAGAAAAAGCTGCGCTGAGTATAGGAGCTCCATCTATTATTTCTTCCTGTGGTGAATCTGTATAAGACCGGTGGTCTTAATAAAGCTGTGTGTGTGTGTGAATTAGCAAGAAAAACCAATCGCTTAGGTTAGGGGTCAGCAACCTTTTGATTTGGAAGAGTCAAATTTTTTACAATTTACAAAATTTCAAAGTTTTTAAAGAGCCACAAAATCGTTTCTTGCCAATAAAAAATAGTACTCGCATAAATAAAAACTTTATTTATGGAAGTACTACACGAAGCTTCACATCCAAAGAGACGCATATGGTCACGAGCCTAGGTACTTCGAGTTATTGAGTACATCAGCTGGGGGTATCTCAACGACCCAACTAAATGGGTGTATTGCCAGTTCTCTTTCTTTCAGGAAAACTGTGTTTAAAGCCAAATGGGCGTAAAACACGCTAAAACGTGTTTTAAAAGATCTTAAAAGTAACGAAGACTTAAGAGAAAAGTGTTTTAAATTGACATTTTTCATTTACAGTAATACCATTTTAATTCCTATCTCGTTATAATTGGCATTATTTATTAATTTGGGATTTTTGTCTGTGATGTCATCTACCTTATATTTATAACTCGATGTAAAATGTAAATAATTCATATTTGTTAACTCTTATTTTGTGTTAATACAATTTTCTTTTGGGATGTTTTAATTAATAAAACAAATCGGCGTTTAACAGAAGAAAAAAAAAAGGAGAGAATTTCTCAAAATGTATCATCACTCTATTTTTGTTATTATCATCATTATCGTTAAAATCATAAAATTTGAAACGATCTTATTTTTACTTTATATATATATATATATATATATATATATAAGATAAATTAATAATGCATATTTTAATTTGATTTTATGTATATATGTTGTAATATATTCCAATATATCTATGTCTCCATGTGTTGTATAAATGTAGTGTAATTGCCAACACAGAAATAAAATTCCGAGTGAGTGACAGTCGACGCCAGTAGAGGAAAAAGGTCCGAAAAACAAGTCGGGTTCCCAGGTGTGCCCCCTTCTTACTCAAACAGATTAGTCCGCTTTGAGACACGAGGATTGACAGACCCCTCTAGACAGATCTCCCCTGACCGGTGTCGGCTTCACTTACTCTCTCGCCATCTCTATGGTGACATCCAACATGCCTCGTCCTTTTGTCCAATCCCAATTCCACACCTGAACTCACTCTGAACATTGTGTCCACCACGACTGCAACCAACATGTCACACTACAGTCATCCTACAGCAACAACAACTACATTACTACATATATATATTTGAAATCTGTGGATTTTTAAGTTTTTAGTCGTTTTATAATCAATTTTAGATTATTTTAAAATTCAGTTATTCATTAAAATGCAGATCTTTTAGTGATTCTTTTTAATTCGTATTGTAAGAGGTAATGCATATATATATGTGGTAACCGAGGGTCAAACCTGTAGTAACCGAGAGGGACAGTCAGGGCGTGGAGAGTTTTCCAGTACCTCTCTGCACTTTGGAAGACCTTTAACAGTTTTCACAGAGTACAGGCAGTCGTGGTCGAGGCAGAGTGGAAAGCTTGGGAATGTCCACACACAAAAACGAAGAGACACAGTTGTAGTAGGAAAGTTCCATGAACAGATAAAAGTCGAGCTAAGAGCAAGATGGAGAAAGAAGGTTTCTTACTGTTTTACATGGTCGATGAGGTGGACCTGGCTGCAACCAACAAGGGCTCACGCCGACGGTGAAGTGACTATCTGAGTTCGACTAAAACCGAGGTTTTTATATACCTTCGCCGAGGAGGGAGGGGGAGAGATGTGAGAATTTGGACTTTGAACGTCTGCGGTATTCTGCACCCTTTGACCTTGATGGCAACGGGCTGCCGAATTCCTTTTTAAGGTTGATTTCTATTTCTCTCTCGATCTCTTGCTTAGCTCAGCTCTTAATCTATTACATGGTTTTATTTATTCATCCTCAGTTTGTACAAAGTACATTACATATGGTGATGCAATGACACATGTCAATCATGCGTATAATTATTTATAGATGTGTTTCTATATACAACATGACAATCTTGTTATAAGTATTATACAATATAGGGTTGTTGGTTTAAATTACCATATATATATAACAAGTGTTTCTAAATAAAGATATATATATTAAATACTACTGCCATTGTTTTGTTATGTAAATATTGAAGATTCAAACGTTTGCATATTCCTCCTCTGTATGTTGTCGACAATGAAATCATATTTTTTCTAATTGTGCCAACCATTTCTTGACTGTGATTGGACGAACCGAACAATTACGTCAATCTACGCTCCGTTCATTGGCTTAAATCCAATATTGAATGTTATTTCCCAATCCAATCACAGTTTTGGAGGAGGAAATTGAAATTTTACAGATGTTGGATGGAATTGCTTTTTTTTTATATTTCATCTTAGACGGAAATCTCAAGATTTGACACATGTCATTCTTGATTGACCAAGTATTACAGGAGCCATGCTAGTGTTCTCTGTATCCTTCCTATTGTAGTAGTTGTACCGCCGAACTGGTATCACAGGGGCCATGCTAATCTTCTCTGTATCCTTCATATTGTAGTAGTTGTATCGCCGAACTGGTATCACAGGGGCCATGCTATCTTCTCTGTATCCTTCCTATTGTAGTTGTGCCGCCGAACTGGTATCACAGGGGCCATGCTAATCTTCTCAGTATCCTTCATATTGTAGTAGTTGTATCGCCGAACTGGTATCACAGGGGCCATGCTATCTTCTCTGTATCCTTCCTATTGTAGTAGTTGTACCGCCGAACTGGTATCACAGGGGCCATGCTAATCTTCTCTGTATCCTTCATATTGTAGTAGTTGTACCGCCGAACTGGCATCACAGGGGCCATGCTAATCTTCTCTGTATCCTTCCTATTGTAGTAGTTGTACCGTCGAACTGGTTTCACAGGGGCCATGCTAGTGTTCTCTGTATCCTTCATATTGTAGTAGTTGTACCGCCGAACTGGCATCACAGGGGCCATGCTAATCTTCTCTGTATCCTTCCTATTGTAGTAGTTGTACCGTCGAACTGGTTTCACAGGGGCCATGCTAGTGTTCTCTGTATCCTTCCTATTGTAGTAGTTGTACCGTCGAACTGGTTTCACAGGGGCCATGCTAGTGTTCTCTGTATCCTTCCTATTGTAGTAGTATTAGTACCGAACTGGCATCACAGGGGCCATGCTAGTGTTCTCTGTATCCTTCCTATTGTAGTAGGAATGTGGGCCATCAATGAGGACCCAGTCAACTATTTGATAATCACGGTGAATAAAAATTATTTATTCAAAGTTTAATTCTGTGGTAAATAATACGAAGATATTACATAAGAAATGGTTCTTGATGAACGTTTGAAAGATCCTCTTCATTGTTAGTTTTTCCTTTTGGAATATCGAAATTGGTCGGGGACCAAGGTCAAAACCCGCGGTCAGCAATGTCAACGGTGTTCGGTGACTGTCGGAATGGGGATCGTCTGTCCTCATCTTCCAAGTATCTGTCAAGAGATAAGCCAATTTGCAAATCTTCTGTGATTTGCTTCGAGCCGCGCCTCACTCTGTCCCCAAACACCAAGAGAAGACTTGGGATCAGCGATGAAACCTTGATCCAAGACCAACCACGAGACAATCGAAGTTTCGATGAAAAGAAAGAAGGGAGCTCAACTTCCAATGAGAAGGTCTGTCAATGCGCTTGTACCAGAGATATTAAAACAAGGCTAACCGAAATGGAACAGAAAATTAACCAAATTCTGTCTTTTTCTTCGGATTCTAACCAGATATCGAATGCCAGCGATTCCTATTTCGAAGATAGATCCGGTGAAGATTCAGAGAACCTGTTGTTCGAGGTTTCGAGTGCGGAAAGTTGCAATCTTGATGACTGCTTCAAGGAACTCTCGGCGTCCATTGAGAACTCAGACATCGTCCAGATTCAGAGAGGGGTGTGCAGGAGCGTGAACGCCATGAAGAGGAACCTGGAAGGTCTCAATGATTCCTACAGAAAGCTATTCCAAGAACTCGGCCACTACCATTAGAACGGACATAGATTGTCTTTGCCATTCACCTCCCAGATCCCTCTCATAGATTTATTTTGAAAACAAATAAGAAAAATAGAATAATATACATATTTATTTAATAGTTGGGAGAGACACGCCATATCCACAATTAGGATAATTGCGTGTATATCTTAAATTATATACAATTAACACAATTGAACATTGGGAAGCATGAAAATTAAACGTTCGATGTCAAATTTTGCATATAGCAACCAGAAATAGTAGCCCGAAATATGTACAGTCAACACTTTCGCCTTAAAATATACATCCTGAAGAATCTATTAAACTTAATGTATTGGTATTTATTGCAAGCAACTTGTTTTGTATTAGTCAGGTAAAGTTGGTTTTCTTCCCTTTGATCAATAATATACATATATTCGAGTATTAGTACTAAAGTAAATTTGTACAAGGATCAGTTTAATAACGTATGCCTTTAGCAGCTTTTATTTCTGTGAAAAATAGACACTTCGGCCAGTTAGAGTCTATTTTTGAAATGAACCAGGCGATAAGGAAGATGGGTGTCTTTATTATATAAAACGAGCACAAGCTTTCGGGTAAAAACCCTTCTACAGGCGGCTATCACATGGCATCCATCTTGCTATGTGATAGCTGTTGGGAGAATCGTAATAAATACTCTCTATTAAAACATAAAACTTCTTTATTGAAGGCACAAAAACAATGAATTTAAATTTCTAAAATAAATTTAAATAACTCTTACACCTAAACGCCTCCACATATACTCTCTCCCACACTACTCTCAAAGAAATACATATATTTATATACACTCAACACCACAGAGAGAGAGAGAAGAGAGAGAGAGAGAGAGAAGAGAGAGAGAGACAATTGACATATTTTTATTGACATCCTGTCAATACATGTAAAGTGCACAGTCCGCACTAATAATAAGGATGATGGTTATAATAAAAAAAAAAAAGATTTTGAAAATGATTAAAAAATACAACTATGTACATGGCGCCTCTGCCACCGCTGCAGAGTTTGATGGAAGATCGCCAATGGGTCCCCAGAGATACCACGCATCTCGCGATCTACGAAGAAAACGTAGATGGCATGCTTTGCCGCTGAGGAGATGGTGATGGCGTGGTTCTCGAGGTTCACCGCGAAGATCCAGGATTGCAGGTCCGGCGGCCGCCCGATGATGGAGAACACCTCTCGGATGAGAGGGCGGACGGCGCTGCAGGACCAGTAGCGATGAGCCAGCGACAGGTCGCTGGAGCCGCAGGCGATGCAGACGGGCTGGCTCGACGCCGGGTGCCCCGGATGAGGCAGGGCGTGCAGGGCTAGCCGCAGAGCGATGTCCGCTGCATGGCCCCCGAAGGAGCAGCGACGGAGAGATGAGGACGCCAGGCTGGTGGAGGGCACGTCGACGACAGGCGCCCAGCGCCGGAGATACCGCGAGATGGGAACGGCGGCCAGGCGGGGACGCTCCAACATGCGACGCGCAGTGCGTGTGCTGATGCGCAAGAACGGCGTGGCCGTGCCGCGCAGCACCACGGCTTCCTCCAAGGTCCGCTCCCTGTAGATGCTCGTCGCGTTGTCCGCCACCAGGCGTTGGCAAAAAGCCCCAAGAGCAGCTGCATCTTCGCAGGCGCTTCTTGTAAGCCTGGCGATGGGCGGCGGAGCAGGGCCTGCCAGGTCGCGGACGCGAACTCCTCTCCATCTAGAGGGAGCCCGAAGCGATGGCGTCGCCAGGAATCTGCAGGCACCGACGAGGGGCAGGTTCAGTAGAGTGGGAGCAGGCAACACCCGATGGTTCAGGCCCAGGATGGAGGAGGCCTGCCCCCATTGATCCAGCAGCCGGCGGCGGCGAGGCAGCAACCAGGAACCCGAGGACAAGGGGGTCATCCAGGCTCCAGACTCCACCAGCCAAGAGTAGGCGTTCTTGCCTCCATTTCTGGATGCAGCCTGGACCCCCTTGAAGCAGGCGAGCTGGAGTTGGGTCCTGATGTCGAGCAGTCCTACGCCACCGACGGACACAGGACGTGCCAGTAGACCTCCCGGGAGCCAGGCGGCGCGATGGCAGGATCCCCAGACGAACCGCGTCAGCCTGGCCTGCAGTTTGGCGATAGTGGCATCACCGGGCAGGTAGCCGTGCAGATGGTGGAGCACCGCCGCCAGTACTAGCGAGTTGGCCGCTCTCGCCCGCCCCACCAGGGAGAAGCCGCGGACAAATGGGGACCATCTGGAGATCGACCTCTCCAAGATGCCCAGCAGGTGATATTCCTGGACCGAGGTTCCATGGCCTGATGTTATTTCGCAGCCCAGTACCGTGATGGAGGATGCGGACCACGAGATGCCCAGCGGAGAGTCGGCACGGTCCCTCCAGGCGCCGCACCACAGTCCTTTACTTTTCGGGAAGTTGACGCTGACTCCCGATGCACGCCGGAATTCGTCAAAGACGGTCTTGACTCTCTCAAACTGCCAATCCTCGCGGATCAGCAGGAGAATGTCATCGGCGTACGCCAGGACGTTCCCTCTTCCGAGGATTCTCTCCAAGTGGCGCAGGAGGGGACCCGTAAAGATGGAGAAAAGGGCTGCGCTGCAGGCACAACCCTGCCGAAGCCCTCTGCGCATTTTGAATGGGCGGGTGAAGTTTCCATCCACCTTGATGGTAGCGTCGGCCTCCGCGTAGAGCAGGTGGAGCCATTCCATGAAGGGCGGAGGCAGGCCGATGATGCGTAGCTGGGAGGCCAGGAACTCTCGGTCCACGTTGTCAAAGGCGGACTGCAGGTCGGTGGAGATGACTGCCAGCGGCGTCTTGTTCTTGAAGGCCTGGGCCACTTCGTCAGACACGCACGCGATGTTCCAGGAGGGACATCTTCCCGGAACTGCGTATGTCTGGCAATCCGGCACGATAGCTGGAAGGTGGCGACGTAGACGACCCAGAAGAACGCTGCTGACGATTCTGTAGTCCGCCGTCGGAAGTGATATGGGCCGGTAACCGCTTAGGCCCGAACCACCGTGTGCTTTGGGGACGAGGCAGATGATATTCCTCCTCGATGATTCTGGAAGAGTCCCGCGAAGCTTGGATTCGGCGAGGACTTGATGTATGACTCCACCGAAGAAGTCCTCGAAGCCCTTGACAAGCTCGCAGGGTATGCCATCCCAACCAGCCGCTTTCCCTTGAGGCAGACGGCTGATGGCAACTTCCACCTCATTCAAGGAGATATCTGCTCGATGAAGCGGGTCACTGTCCTCCAGAGTGATGCACTCAGTAGCTCCCTCCAAGAACCCAGCGATGTCCTCCGGGCTGCAGGTAGAGCCGTTGAAGCGCTCTCTGAAGGAGTTGAAGACGTAGCGCCTCAAGCTCTTTCCCTCGAAGAGGTTCCCCTGGGCGTCGAAGACGGTCGTCAGTTCCGGGCGGTGTTGTCGGACACGCAGGGCACGCCCAAGTTCAGGCAGTGAAGGGTAGTCCGCCTCCACGGTCTCAGCTTCGAGCCTGGAGCGAAGAAACCGACTTGCCCTGGTGACGTAGTCCTCATCTTCAACGCGGGGAACGTAGAGGCACTTGATGTCTTCAACGAGTTCCCGCTTCAATTTTCCCCATTTTCCCCATAGATCTCCAGTACGGATGCCTTCGATTTCCTGCGAAGCTTCGCTAAGAAGCGCCTCAATCCTCTCGATGACTGGCGCTGATCGCAGTAGCGCGGAGATGGATGGCGCAGGCGGTGAAGGGGGATCCCCCACTTGGAGAAGAATGGCACGGTGGTCCGAGTTGCGGTAATTGAGGGTCCAGTAACGGGTGACGCGCCCAGAGAGTCTTGATGGTATAAGGACTCGATCCAGACGGGCGGCGTCAACCCGGCTTCCATAACTGGCGACCCTGGTAGGCAGGTGCGCGGCATCGAAGATGGCGGCGATGTCGACGAGGGCGGTCCGGTCCAGGAGTTCCGCGAAGGCTTCCACGGCTCCTGACCCGATGTCGCTCGAAGACTCCTCGGAGATGTTGATGTCGCCGAGGGCCCACGCATCTTCTCTGATGGCTTCCTCTGCGATGATCTGCAGTTGGAGATGCCGTTCTTCGGGAGTGTGGGAGAGGTGGCAGTTGATGACGCGGGTCTCGAGACCCCGGATCTTGACGCTGGCGATGGCAATCTTGCCTGGCCACAGGACACGATGCCAGAGGACGCTGACTCCCGGCGCCAAGATGACGGCGAGGCCGGAGCCCCTGGGTGTCGATGATGGCGCGAAGACGGCGCTGTATCCCAGGCAAAGGTCCCGGACATTGTTCAGGGCCAGCACGTTCGTCTCCTGGACGAACGCGACATCAACTGCGTGCTGTTTAAGGAAGCAGCACAACTCCACACTCCTTTCGCGAACGGCAATGCCGCGCACATTGAGGCATGCCATGCGGAAGGTCATGACATCCCTCTATTAGCTGCAGCTCTGATGGTGGTGAGCCGCTTGTAGAGGTGGCAGGCCTTATCCTCTATATTGAATATCAACTTGGTGGTGAGGTCAGTCAGGCAGGCCGCCTGCTCGGGATTCAGGGCAGCGATCAGCGCCTTCATAGGGCCTTTGTTGGCGATTGCCTGAATCACCTTTCCTCTCCCAACGCCCGCCGCTTCAATGTCCTTGAATATGGTGTCAGGGAGTCGCTCAAGGACTGGCTTCAGCTGCTCAAGAGCCAAAGATGCCTTCTTCGGCGTTTCTTCCTCCCGAGAGCTTTCCTCCTGCACTCTGGGAACAGAAGGGAGGGGCAGGGTAGGAACAGCTAACTTAGCCTCGCTAACTTTGCTGGAGAAAGGCACCCCTTCCGCTGGTGATTTTGCGGCGCTTGTAGCAGGCGTTGGTTGGACGGGAGTGGACGCCGCGGGAGCCGAGACACTTTTGGAGGGGGTCTCCTGAGGCCTGCCAAGCGCTGCTGGGGGAGTCACGGCGAGTGCTGCAGAGGACGGCGTCTGAGTGGTAGGAGGAAGGCGCGCTGGGTCCTGCCTGGGTGTTTGTTGATTAGTGGGGCGTTCCTCCCTGTTTCTCTTGGGGCAGCTGGCTCGCCGATGTCCCTGGCGATGGCACATGCTGCTTTTCACGCCGTGCGTGATGAAGGCAGGTGTTGTTTCTCCCTTGGACTTGATATCCACTTTTCCAGGGAGCTGGTGGAGCTTCATGCCATCATTCATGAGGATGAAGGCCTCTCTATTGCCTGTGGCCCAGGAGTAGCCCTCGCAGTTGACAATCTCGATGGCCAGAGAGACGACCCTGCAGTATGGCCGCAGGGTTGCGACTATATCCTCCTCCTTTACGGCGATGGGCAGGTTCCCGATAATTATTTTTTCTGCCCTTTTCCTATACGGGAACGCTCTGAGGATGGTGTCTCCGATTGTAAGTCCGTCCTCGATCAGGCGCTCGGCCTTCTCCACACTGGACAGACTGGCCAGCATGTGGCCAGACATTCTCATGAGTTGGAAGACGGAACCCCTTCCCAGCTTCTCTTCCAAGGCCCTCATGTAGCATAGGTGATCGAAATCCGGGCACCATTCAATAAAGCAGCCCTGATCGAAGGATGCTGCTGCAGATCTGGCCTTGTTGATCTGCTGCTGTTGCCTGGTGTTTTTGATGGCTGCCACGGGATTCCTGTTGAAAACTCGTGTCTTCCCAGCTGGCTTTGGAGCGCTGGAATCCGACTTCGCAACCTTGGTCGGCTGGCTTTTAGGAGGTGACGCTTTCCTTTTTTTCACTTGGATGAAAGGTGTAGGATCTTCATCCTTATCCGCGGCCTCCACTTGATCCGCCCAATTCACATTTTTATCGATTGTTTCCGCAGCCCGATTTGCATCGCTGCCGTTCTTTGTAGACGAATTTACATATCCGTTTTGGGCCCTGTTTGCTGACGCGTCAGCTGTCACAACGGCGCCCGCTGAAGACGACGCCCCTGTCACACGTGGTTGACCTTGAGCTGACCCCGAGGGGGCATCCCCACTCGTTGTTTTCCTGGCTGTTGATAAGGCAAGATGTTCTTCTGCCGATCTCTCGGTATTGGTAGCTAATTCCTGGATGGGAGTTACACCATCGTCTTCCCCATCCTCTTGGCTCTCCGCGAGTACTTGATAGGAGTTTGAAAACTCCATTTCGACCGTACCTTTTGGCGAAAAGTACGGAGCTCAATCGCCGCGTGGCCTCACGGCCGTGACCGAGAGAGTTGAGAGAGAGAGAGAGAGAGAGAGAGAGAGAGTAAATTAAATCACAGATTAATTCAATCACAGAATGAAAATGAATATTTTAAATAATTAACATCAACAATAACCGCCTGTAGAAGGGTTTTTACCCGAAAGCTTGTGCTCGTTTTATATAATAAAGACACCCATCTTCCTTATCGCCTGGTTCATTTCAAAGTTTACTAGGAAGAGTTCCTTGCAATCCTAGAGTCTATTTTTAATAGAAATATGAATGTCGGCCAGGCAACCTCCATCTTCAGTACAGCAACTTTCAGTGTCACGATCAGAAGATGCCTTTCTCGTAATACATATATTATGATGCATTAGCGCGCCATCTGTTATCAAAATTCGAAACTATTATAGACGCGTATGATTTTTTAAAAAATTAAACAATTTCTACTGCCCTTACTGCAATGGAAAAATTAATGGGAGGGCCTGGCTTATTAAACCTCCCATTAATTTTTCCATTGCAGTAAGGGCAGTAGAAATTGTTTAATTTTTAAAAAGAATCATACGCTTCTATAATATTATAAAAAAAGGGCGTACCTGGATCTGTAAAGAAAAAGAAAATTCTCAAAATATTTCGAGAGATTGCTCCCTCTTCATCAATTTGATGATCAATTGATGAAGAGGGAGCAATCTCTCGAAATATTTTTAGAAAAAAAAAATGTTTTTCTTTACTTTAAAAGGTACGCCCTTTTTCTATAATCTTAATTAATGGATCGCCTTTTGACTCAAAGCTTCTATAATAGTTTCGAATTTTCATAATACTGGTGTCTAGTTTTGACTTTTATTTTGAAGGGAGAGGTGTCTTCTCTATGCTTTTATAGACATAATTATTTTAAGATAAATGAAAGAGAGTGGTTCACGGGTGATTTGTTCCAGAATTTTATAGCTACTAATTATCGTTTAAATCGATATACAAACCAAAAGATACCGACAAAATTTGCACGTTATAAGTTTCTTTATTGCATATTGACAAGCTTTCGTTCAAACGATCATCGATTAGTCAAAATGGTAGATTATGCAGAAGTAAGAAAGCTTGGCAGTCCGTGGTAGGTTAATTCATCGCGCTTACAATCAATCGTCAACTTTTGACTCATATTTACGGAATTTTGTATTTCCAAGTTAGCAGATCATGTTCAGACTGCTGTGATGGACCAGCCATAGCTCAGGGAGAATTGGTTAAAAAATCATGATTTCGTAAGTTCTTTCAAGCCATCTGTATGAAAAAGTGAAAGTTATATAAGCTTATGATTTTGCTTTGTTTTAAAAATGAATCGATGTTGGTTCCATATGCTTGAATTGAATACAGGGTGATCCAAAAGTCCCGCACAACTTTAAAAATTAATAACTCCGCGAATATTTGCGCTAGAGCAATGCGGTAAACACCATTGTGTTCAGAATGCAATGGGATTTTTTATGGCAAATATTGAAAATTTCGAAATTGATTTTAGTTACAATTTCATTCCCTAGATGACGCTGTATCAGAATCAGAAATTCAGCGGCCAAATTGTTTGATTAATTGAAAAATATAACTGATCGACACGTATTTTTCCTTTTTGTATACCAGGAAAGAATCCTAATAATATCAAATCGTTAATTAATAAAGCACCATTTCGCCAAAAGTTTGAAGAAATGGTTAACGATTTTTAAATACAATCTGATATATGTAAAATAGGTATATGCAAATTAAAACATGTAGCAAAAAATATTTATATTTTTGATAGAGTTTTGTCAAATATATTGAATGTTTGAAAAACATAGCTGAATTCAATACACGATTTTTTGAAATGTTAATATAGTACCAAAAATTATGATGGTACTACTAATAGGATTTCTTGCTATAAGGAATGTGTAATTTCTTGAATAATTGGCGACACTCGACTATTTAACTGGAAATTTGTCATGATCCAACAAATGAAATATAGATGGGAGTGACAAAATACATTTGTCGTACTTTATTCCAAATATCCTATGGGCTTGTCAAATGTTATCATTGTTTATTATACTGTACACGATTTTTAAAAATGTATCCCCTCAAATAAATATAATTTTTAAATCAACCTTTTGCGTTGAAAAACGTGGTAGTAAAATCATTTTGTATTATTTTATTTTGCCCAAAATTTCTAAAGGTGGGGGGTTACAGAGAATATTCCTTATGCTATTTCTTTTAATGAGCGAAAGGCGATAAATTAAACATAAGGGGTAAAATTGTGTGTACAGTGTTATTCGAGAAGTTATAACACTTTGGTCTGCACGACATAATATAAGATGTGAGCAAATGACAAACAAACAAAAATTACTGTTCACAAATAAAAAAGAGACAAGATATGAGGACAGAATTTATTTACCCATAACCCAACACAAAGAGCTTCAAAATATTGGTAGATAATATAATACATGGCAGCTTATATAACACATGAGGTAACTTGTCTCTTGGAGGCCTTGTCTCTTGTATTAGATCACAATCCTTGCTCAATGTGGCGCCCTTCATTCTCAAACACCGCCTGCAGACGATAGATGACAGATTGGACAGCATTAAATAACATATCTGTTGAAATTGATGAAACGTGCCATCTGATAGAAGCCTTCAACATGGCCAATGTGGTAGGCCGGCATCGATAAACACGCGACTTAATGTACCACCATAGCCAAAAATCGCAAGGCGTCAAGTCTGGTGATCTTGAAGGCCACTGGTGTATAAAGTGGCGACTTATCACACGATCTTCACCGAACGTATCCTTCAGCAATTGTTTGGCACCGCGGGAGATATGAGGAGGTCCTCCATCTTGCATGAATGTTATTTCGCTCAGTGCTTGTCTGTCCTGCAATATGGGGATAACCTTTTCTCTCAAAAGTTGAACATAGCGTTCACCAGTTACAGAAACGGTTTTAAAAGTTCTTCCATTTATTTCTTCAAAGAAAAATGGCCCAATAATAAAAGAAGAAGTGAACCCACACCAAACTGTAACTCTGGGCTGATGAAGTGGCATTTCTGTAAAAATCCTAGGGTTTTCTGTTCCCCAAATGCGGCTGTTTTGAGTGTTGACTTCTCCATTTAGAGAAAAGTGAGCTTCATCTGTCCACAGAACATTCGACAGCCAGTTTTCATCAATATCAATTTGCCGGAAAACCCATGCAGCAAATTATTGACGCTTCTCAAAATCGCCTACTTTTAGCTCGTGAAATCTTTGAATTTTGTACGGGTATTTTTTAAGAAAAATTCTTAGAGCTCTCCAAACTGTTCCATACGAAATCCCCGTTTGTCGAGAAACTTGTCGAGCACTTACTTCTCCATACGTGGATAACGTTTCAATAGCTTCAACATTCTGCGAAACCGTAACAGCCACTGACTTGCGTGTCGATGGTCTTCCACTCCGAGGTTTTGCTTCCAGAGATCCAGTCTTCTCAAAATTCTTTATCATTCTCCTTAGAGAGTAGCAACTCATGGGTCCTTTACCTCTTCGAATACCTTTAAAGTTACGAAACGCTCGTAAAGCTTCAGTGGAAGATTCTGAATTGCAATAATAAAATTTCACCAAGAGTACTTTATCCTGTAGTGACGGCATCCCAGAGTAAAATAAATGATCAGGGATAGTTGAATTTTTCAAATGAATTAAAATAAACATAATCGATATATGGCTTCTGAAGCCAACTGTGCGGACGTGTTTGGCATCTCTTGTCTCGTACCGCGAATGGGATTTAATTCTGCATATCACAATATAGTATTAAAAGTAACTCCTAAAGTTTACCAAATTTTAAGAAAAATGGGTAATGAGATATACACCGATTTTGAGCGATGTTCTACACAAGACAGAATATTTGTAAGACAATGCCAAAATTGTTTTGAATTTAATCCGAACCATAAAACAAAAGACTGCCAAAACATTAAAATATGTAAAATATGCGGTGTACAGAGTAGCCACAACTATACTGAAGCGCCAAATTGTCACAATTTCTCTAAGCACCCTAAATTTAAAAACCTTTCTACAAACCATAAATCAAATTCAAGTGAATGCCCGATTTACAAATCACAAATAGACAAAATTATCCAAAGGACACAATATTCACAAATATACGAGGGAAATGATGTAGCAAATACAATTTAAAGCTTAATCTTAAATAGATTAATATCCTATATGATTGAAAATGTGAGATGTATTCAACAAAATGTAAGAAAAAGTTTTACTGCGATAAGTAAACTACAGGCCAACACTAGAGATGACCCACCTGACAAGGACGAGTGGGTAACACCCTCGTTTCCAGACAGTCATGAACCGGGATCGAATCCCGCGTTAACATTTTGTTTGATATGTGAATATCATTCACCTGACATTCTTTTGATTCAAGAATCATATGTTTTACATGAAAATGTTATTTATGATATGGACTCTCAAATTATATGTTCGAATAAAACTGGGGAAAAATATACGGCAACTATAATTTTAAATAAAAATATAAAGTTCAGCAAAGAGGAAAAATTCACAAATTCTTTTTGTACAACAATATCTATTTCTACAGTTGAAGCAAAATTAATTATTTCTAATTTGGTGGGTAACACCCTCGTTTCCAGACAGTCATGAACCGGGATCGAATCCCACGTTAACATTTTGTTTGATATGTGAATATCCTTCACCTGACATTCTTTTGATTCAAGAACCATATGTTTTACATGAAAATGTTATTTATGATATGGACTCTCAAATTATATGTTCGAATAAAACTGGGGAAAATATACGGCAACTATAATTTTAAATAAAAATATAAAGTTCAGCAAAGAGGAAAAATTCACAAATTCTTTTTGTACAACAATATCTATTTCTACAGTTAAAGCAAAATTAATTATTTCTAATTTCTACATTCATCCGAATACATTTAACCCTGTTCATCAAACATTCATTAGAGATCTGCTCAAAACGTATATAAATCAACCTGTAATCCTTTGCGGTGATTTTAATTCAAGACCTACTATATGGTTTGTTATAAACTCTAATGGATATAGATTACAACCTATTATAGACGAATGTAACCTCTTTATACATAACCTGAAAAAACACCCACCTGCCGCGGAGAGTAAGTATAATTGATCTCACAATCTCGAATAAACACTCACTAAGTTTAATAAACAACTGGCATACCTCTGATTTGACTAATATTTCCGACCATGTTGCTGTTAAATTTGATATCAGGTTAAAGAATGGTCATTTATTCAATAATCAAATTTCCACTTTGAAAAAAAAAATGCTAATTGGGCAAATTTTTCTAATAACATATCATTACAAGATACAAAAAACTGGGAATTGATATAAGCAGAGTGAAAGATGAGGAAGACATTGATTGGATAGTGAACGCACTCATGAATTTATTGAGAGAAGCAGCATATAAATCTTCGAAGGTTAAATCCCCCATTAATAAACATGTTTCCAGAATTGACTGGTGGACTAATGAACAGGAAATAATAAAAAAACATTTTCATTATATTAGAAACTAGTATTATCGTCATAAAACAATCAGTTACAATACATTTAAGTTGGCAAGAAACAAATACACTAATGCAATAAGAAAAGCTAAAAGAACTAACTGGCGAAACGTTATTGAAGAAAATTACACAGATAATCCATTTGGTAATGCTTATAAGTTCTTCAATAAATTAATATCCTCAAATGTAAAGAATGGAATTCCCATAATTGACAATTCACCAGAATATCTAAAAGAGCAAACAATGACCATATTAATGGACGATTTAATTCCTGAAGACGATCCTAATTTGGACAATTTTCAACAACAAATAATTAGAAATTTTAAGCCACGAATGAATAATCCAAGCATAATTATTATCGAAGTAGAAGAAATAATGAATATAATTTCTAATTCTGATGTTTAAAAAGCTCCAGGTTTAGACAACACAAGTAACAATATTGTAGCGTAGAAATCAAGTCTTGAAATATCCTAAGATACAAAATAATTTATTGATGACGTCACAACGACGAGTCGACAATTATTAACAAGTCAGCAAAACTATCTACAGCTAGGGAATCTTAAGCAAGCAAGCAAAGAAATATTTTAAAGATGATTTCACAAATACAGAGTAATATATATTTTTTTATAATCTGTTGAGTATTTTCATTGAATTATATTAAATTAAATAATAAATATTTCTTCGCCACAATATGATCAAATGTGCTTACCCAAAAATTAGGCATATGTTATGCAAACTATTTAATAAATGCATTCAAAAAGGGGTATTATCCGGAGAAATGGAAAATAGCAGCTCTAAAGATAATTCCTAAACCACATAAATCTAATTTAGAATCAACAAAAAGTTATCGACCTATCTCATTGATTTCAAATCTTTCAAAAATTTTCGAAAAAATTTTGAAAAATCGAATTTATGAATTTTATGAAAGTAATAATCTTTTGAGCTCCAGACAACATGGATTTGTCAAATAAAAATCAACGTCAACGTGCTTGAATAAAATATTTATCGATCGAGGATCAACAGCGATACGACTTGGATATTCCAGATATAATTGAAAATTTGACTAAATATAAAATTACACTATTGAAGAAAAATACTAACCAAACATTTCAAAGTTTCTTTCCCGCTAATATTCCGAATTATTTTCGGGCAAATTTCCACAACTCTCAATTTATTACAAATCACGGAAATTTTAGAAACTTTTTAAAATTCATCAAAGCAGCGCAGGATTCAAGATGCTTCTGTGGATGTGAGGAACAAATTTCTATTCATCTGCTGCTAAATTTCCCCGTCTTCCAAGAGTATAGAGAGAGAAATAAGGATAACCCAGGCCCCTGGAGCGCAAGAAACGCCAACTGCCCGGGCTGTCCAGCTAACTAGTAGAAACCAGTTACTCTAGATTATATTTACATAGAGCCAATTGCCGAGCCGAACCAGCTGGTCAGGAAGTTCCATGCCTGCAGAGAACCCGGGAGTCCAGCCAACGAGACTGGGTCGAAGGAGGTCTTCCCAAGCAGCAGAGCTGTCTTCATTCTGTGTTGCATGAAAGCAGGGCATCTGAATAGAAGGTGGTCCACAGTCTGTTGTTCCTCCATACAATGTGGGCAAGATGGGTCTTCCCCAGGACGCCAGAGAACCAAGTCTGCCCGAACATGGCCATGTCCTGTAAGTAAGGTGGTGGTGACTTCTCCAGGACAGACCTTAGGGAGGAATTGGAGCAGCCGGTCTGGAGTATGGGCTATTCTCCTCAGGTGTCTGTTGTAGTGGTCCTGGCAATAAACCTCCGTCCATGCGTCTAGGGTTGCCGTGCGTGAGTGGTTACGGGCCAGGCTTCTAGGCAGAATGGAAAATGATGGCTCTAAGATCAAAACGGCCGCGTTCTTAGCAGCTCTGTCTGCTCTTTTCTTTCCGTCGATGCCGCAGTGTCCCGGCACCCAACACAGATTTACGTTTTGGTTGGTGTTCAGTGCGAGAATAATCTTAGCTACTAATGTCGATCGAACTGGACCTGTCGTACATATGGCTGACAGAGCTTATCTGCAGTCCGACGCGATAGTGATCGCATTTCTTGAATAACCTTCCTTCACCAGACGGACCGCCCAGCGGATTGCCAGAAGTTCAGCCTGGAAGGCTGTGCAGTCGGGATGGAGCCGTAAGAGAATGGGCTGCTGATCTTATGATGAGGGAACAATTGCAGCGCCCACCCCAGCCTCATTTTTTGATCCGTCTGTGAATATTATAGGTGTTGTTATCTCCTCGATGTTTAGACTGAAAGATAATTGACGTCTATCTGGAGGGTATGGCAAAGAAGCAGGGCCTGGTCTAGATTCAAAATTTCCTTCATTGATTTCCTTCAGGAACGCCGTACGAGACCTAACAATAATATCGAAAGGAGGGCTGCCGGTGATGGAGATGGCTGAGACTGTAGGTGTGTAAGGACCTCCTCTCAGTACACGTTTCGCAAAATTGCAGTGAAGGCTCCTAAGTTGCCTAATGCCTTCGCTGGAGAGAGCACGACCTCCCCATGCTGACGCTCCGTCCAGCTGAAAAGAAGATTCCAAATTTACCCTGTATGGTGTGGGTGAGTCGTGGGATTATTGATCTGCATCTACGTGTGATCTTGCGTAGGTGGGCGACAAATCCGCGGGTCTGGTAAAACTCCACTCCTAAGATTGTGACGGTCTTCTTGATGTTTAAAGGTTGACCAAGGACTCTAAGCCCTGTCTCGGAGTTGGGGTGGACATTACGCCATTGGAACAGGCAAGCTTGAGTCTTAATGGGGTTTATATTAAGACCATTTATCGTGCACCAAGATGTCAATCTCTCCAAGAAGGTGTTAGTGGCAGAGACCGGCAGGCGACTACGAACCTGAGTCATAAGGGTGAAGTCGTCCGCGTAAGCTATTAATCGGCTATCTATGATGGAGGGAAGGGTGAAGATGGTCCGAGCAACTATGTTCCACAGGAAAGGACTTAGCGCTGAACCCTGGGGAGTGCCGAGTTGGGAGGACGTACATTCTGTTGCTGTCCAAGCTGAGTAAGAAACCGTCCGGTCTTCCAAAAAGCTTTTTACTAAACAGGTAATAGACTCTGAACAATTTAGACGTTCAAGATTTTGTATGATTGCCGGCCTCCAAACAGTGTCGAGGCCTTACTGATGTCCGAGCTGATGACAAGAGTTTTCCTCCAGTGAGCTTGTCTTTCTTCAATTAATTGAGTGATACTCGCCAGTGCATCTTCCGCTGAACGACCATTTACGGTACCCAATACGGTTTTGTATTGATCTTCAAAGAACCATCCATGACGATCCGCGAGCCTCTGAAGTCGGGCCAGGATACATCTCTCAAATACTTTGGCCATAGTCTATATATATAAAATTGAATGTCTGTCTGTCTGTGTGTGTGTGTGTGTGTGACAATTGACAATTAAAAATTATTTATTGTCATCTAGACAATTTTACATCTCACATGAGAGAGAGAGAAGAGGAAAATATATACATATAGAATTAAATATATACATATATGGTACAAATTTACAAAAGGGACAAAGGTAGGAGACCTCGGCGCTGGAGGGTCCTGGACCAGGCGATGAGCGGGTCCTCCACCGCTTCTCCGAGCCCAACCTGGACAAAGTAACGATAAATTCGCAACTTTGCCGACGCCAGGATGGAAATGGCGTCGTCCTCAAAGCCGGACCCACCGAAGATCCAAGCCTGCAGGTCAGGGGGCCGCCCTATGATGTTGAAGGCCTCTCTGATGAGAGGCCTGATGGAACGGCAGCACCAGTAACGGTGGCCGAGGGAGCGGTCGATGGACCCGCAGGCAGGACAGGAGGAGCCGACCGAGGCAGGATGGGCCGGATGGGGCAGGGCGTGGAGGGCTAGCTTGAGAGCTGCGTCGGCCTCGTGACCCGAATAGGCGCAGCGCCGCAGCGAGGCCCAGTCGATCCTGGATGGTGGATTGATGGTGGGCGTCCATCTCGCCAGGAATCTGGAGATGGGCGTGGCGGCGAGGCGCGGACGATCCAGGGCCCGTCGGGCCGAGCGGGTCGTGAGGCCGTTGAGGAACGGCGTAGCCGTCCCTCGCAGCACCACTGCCGCAGATAAAGAGCTAGATGAGGGTGCAGACTCCGCCCCGAAGCCCACGGCGTTCTCGGAGGTCAGCCTCCGACAGAAGGCGCCCAGGGCCGCGGCGTCAGTCAGGGCCGAGCGCGTAGGGCGAGCGATGAGGTGTTCCTCCTCGATGAGGTCCCGGACTCGGGCTCCGCTCCAGCGGGCGGGGGCCAGGAGGTCGGGAGGGCGGAGGAACCGGCAGCGGCCGATGATGGGGAGGTCCAGCAGCTGAGCCGTGGGGACCGCCCGGTGGTTGAGGCCCAGGATGTTGGAGGCCTCCTCCCATAGCTTCACCAACCGGAGACGGCGGGGCTGGAGACGGGTGCCGTCCAGTGGAGGGTGGATCCAGGCTTCCCCGCTGTTGCCGCCGACCAGCCAGCTGAAGGCATTTCTGCCCCCGCGGAGCGCGACCTGCACCCCCTTGAGGCAGGCGAGCTGGAGCTGGGTCGCGAGGTCGAGGAGGCCGAGGCCCCTGATGGCAACTGGCCTCGCCATGACATCGGCGGGAAGCCACGCCGTGTGGTCCTGTCCCCAGACAAATCTCGCCAGTCGGGCCTGCAGCTTGGCGATGGTCGGGGGTGATGGTAGGTAGCCATGAAGGTGGTGCTGGATGACAGAGCCCACAGCGTGTTCGCCGCTCTTGCTCGCCCGACGAGGGAGAGGCCGCGGGTGAAGGGCGTCCATTTGCGGCATGCAGTCTCCAGGAGGGCCAGGAGATGCTGCTCCCGGTGGGCGACGGTGCTCCTGGGGGCGATGTCGAGCCCGAGGACCCTGATGGAGGTGGTCGACCAGGAGGCGCCGAGAGGGGAGTCGCCGCGGTTGCGCCAGGCGCCGCACCAGAGGCCAGCGCTCTTCCGGAGGTTCACGCCAACTCCGGAGGCCTGCTTATAGTCTTCGAAGACGGTCGTCACCCGCTCGAAGTCCTCGTCGCGATGTAAAAGGAGGACGATGTCGTCGGCGTAGGCGATGACATTGCCCACGCCGAGGGTCAACTCCAGGCGACGTAGCAGCGGCCCCGTGGCGATGCTGAAGAGTGCGGCGCTTACGGCGCAACCCTGCCTGAGGCCGTTGAGAAGGGGGAAGGCTGTTGTATGAAAGCCTCCGGCCCGGATGGTGGCGTCCGCCCCGGCGTAGAGGATGTTAATCCAGGCCAAGAAGGCCGGCGGGAGGCGGAGGGATGTTAGCAGGGACTCCAGGAAGCCGCGGTCCAATGAGTCAAAGGCGGACTCTAGGTCTACGCCCATGACGGCCAGCGGCGAGCCCAGGGCGGTGGCCTCCTCGACGGCGTCCGTCACCATGGCGATGTTCCATGACGGGGACCTCCCGGGGACGGCGTAAGTCTGGCATCCCGGCACAAGGGTCCGCAGGTGGGGCTTGAGGCGCCGGTGAAGGATGGCGGCCAGGACCCTGTAGTCGGCCGAGGGCAGCGCGACGGGCCTGTAGCCGTCAAGGCCGCGACCTCCGCGGGCCTTGGGCACGAGGCAGATGGAGCTGCGCCGCGTCGACGGAGGCAGGGCACCGCGGAGCCGTGATGCCGCGAACACCCGTGCCAGAGCTTCCGCGAAGAAGTCCTCGCTGAAGGCGACGAGGAGCTCGCACGGCAAGCCGTCCCAGCCGGGGGCCTTTCCGCGAGGGAGGTGCTCGATGGCGTTGGCGATCTCGCTGGGGCTGATGTCCGGCCGGTGGAGCGGGTCCTCCTCACTCAGCTCGCGGGTGGTGGTGAGCGCGCTGCTGGCGATGAAGGCAGCTCCCGCAGCTGGATCGGTGGTGGGACGGGCGAAGCGGGGCCGGAAGGTCGCGAATGCCCTCCGCCGAAGCTCGGGGCCCTCGATGACGTTATCTTCGTCGTCTCTGATGACGCTGACCGGGCGTCGGAGGCGGATGGCGCGTGCCAGGTCCGGCAGCGATGGGTAGTCGGCCCGGATGGAGGAGGCCTCGAGCTGCGCCGCGATGTAACGTCTCGCCCTGTAGACGTAGCTGTCGCTGGCAGCGTGGCGTGGGTCGTGCAGGGATCTGGCCTCCGCCAGCAGCCCCGCCTTGATGGAGGTCCACCTATCCCAGAAGGTCCCGTCGTCGTCATCGTGCGCTGCGTCTTCCTCCAACTCCCGGATGTAGCCAGCCAGATGTTCGAGAGCAAGGCCCGAGCGGAGCATCGCGGCCAAGCGAGGCTGGGTGGGGGAGGAGACGGCGGTGGTGGGCGGGCCCACCTGGAGCAGCACGAGGCGGTGGTCCGAGAGGTGGCAGTGGCTGGTCGCGTAGATGGACACGCGATCCAGGATTCCAGCAGGGATGAGGATCCGGTCCAGGCGGTTCGATTCGACTTGGTCTCCGTGCATGGCGACTCTGGTGGGCAGGTGGGCGGCGTCGAACTGGGTGGCCACGTCGACCAGCGCAGCCAGGTCCAGAAGAGCGGCGAGGGCATCCGATGATGATGATGATGAGGGCCCCCGATCCCTGATGTTAAAGTCGCCGATGATCCAGCAGGCCCCCTCCTCCTCCTGTGCCGCTGTCGCCGCCAGGAGCTCCAGTTGTCGGTTTCTCTCCCGGGGTTCATGCGCCAGATGAACGGCAATGGCCGTCATCTCCTCGCCGCGGACATCTATGGTTGCCAAGGCGATGTGGCCCGGCCACAGGATGCGTTGTTCTAGCACGGCTACGCCTGGTCCGAAGACGCAGGCGAGTCCGGATCCCGAGATGGCTACGGGATGGGCCAATACAACAGCACTGTAGCCGAGGCAGAGGTCTTGGCCGCTGCCCAGATGAAATGCGTTTGTCTCCTGGACAAACGCGATGTCCACGTGATGTTGCCTGAGGAGATGACAAAGGGCAAGGCTCCTCCTCCGAGTGGCGAGCCCTCGCGCGTTGATGGTGGCGACGCGGTAACTCATTGGGACCGTCCTTCAAGCAGCACCTTCCTGGTCTTTTGGAGGGTCTTGCGGATTGTGGAGTTGGAGTCTGGGCACAAGGGCTTGATGGTATCGTGCAACTTGTTGAGGGCTTTGACCTGTGCCGGGGTCAGCGAGGGCGCTCGCCTCTTCATGGTGGTCTCTGAGGTGAGGAGCTTCTGAGCCTCCTCGCAGTTTAGGTCGGGCAACTTATCCCAGTCGATGGAGATGTTAGGGGACTTCTTGAGGTGCTCCAGCAGCTGTTCGAGTGCGGCCTTTCCCCGGGCAGGCGTGGAGGGAGGTGAGGTCAGCTTTTCCACCGACATCTCGTGGTCGAGCGGAGAGATGCGAGGCTCGAGGGGCCGCGGGACAGCCAGGGGAGCAGGGAGGGCGGCATGGGCGGGCTGGGCGAGATCCATCGGTTCGGCAGGATGGGACGCCGAGGGGATCGCCGGAGACTCTGTTGATGTTTTCGCCGGTTGGACAGGGGACGCCGGTGTTGCGGGCGCCGGTGCCGGCTTCCTTGGCTGCTGAGGAGGAGGAGGAGGAGGGGGGGGAGGCCTTGCGCCGATGGGAGACGCTGCTTGCCTGGGGCTGCCATTCCCTTGCCTGGCGAGCGATGGGCAGCTAGCTCTGCGGTGGCCCTGCCTTCCGCATTTGGAACATTTAATTCCGAAGGAGAGGAAGGCAGATAGGGTGTCTCCCTTGGACTGGATGGTCAGTCGGGCGGGCAGGGTCTCCAGCCTTACGCCCCGGTTGAGCAGGATGAACGCCTCCCGGCGGCCGTCGCTGAAGGCGAACTCCCCCATTTTGATCATGATGGGGGCGATGGAGGTGATGTCTCCGTATTGACTCAGAGCCTGCACGATGGAGGTGTCCTCTACAAAGCCGGGGAGATTGGCCACGATGATCCTTTCGGCCCTCTTGCGGAAGGGGAAGACCTTGAGGAGTGTTCCCTCGATGTTCAGGCCCTCCTCCACCAAACGGCTCGCAAGGTTCTTGCTCGCGAGGCCCACGATGTAGTGGCCGTTCATCCTGCCAAAGTGGGCGATGTTTTTGGGCCCTCCGACCAGGTCGCCGATTGCCCGGATGTAGGAGTAGTCCGGGATGTCAGGGCACAGCTCCACGAAGATGTAATTTTCGTGGTTGGTTGAGGCCTGCCTCGCCTTGGCGTCGGCGATGTTGGCGCGTGTCGCCTTGATCTCCTTAGGCGGCACTGTTCTCGGCCCTGTTGGCCGCTTCAGCTGCTGGGAGCTGGGCTTCTCAGCAGGCCTGCTAGGCTGCTTGGCGGCGTGCTCCGGCGTTGTTGAAGTGCGGCGCCGTTTCTTGCTCTTCACAACGGTAAAATCCTCGTTGGCGTCGACCTCCGCCATCTCGCTGTCGGCCCAGTTGAGCGAGGCCGGGCTAGCTGGAGTTGCGCTGGTAGCAGCAGCAGTTTTCGGCGCCGTGACGTCACCACGCGCGGCGGCCGGATTTGCATGCATGTCGCCTGCCGGCGAATTTGCATAGTTTTCAGATTCTGAAGAATTTTCATTGAAATTCTTCAAATTTCCGTTTTTCGGGGCTAATTTCTCGCGCGCTTGCGACAGGTTGCTGGGCCTTTCAGGCACTTGATCAGCAGAGCCTGGGCCATCTTTTGGTGCCAAGTTCGACATACCATCCGCCATCAACACGCACGCCAGAGGCGAAAACGGCGGAGCTCGAAAAAGCGTGGCCGCTCGCTCGCGTGTGTGTGTGTCCTCTATGGATTCAAAAACCATACATCCAATCGCCGTGATATTTTGGGATATTATTAGGTGTATCCCCGGAAAGGTTTACGAAAAATAATTTCTTGAATATCTTTAATATCCTTAGAGTTATTTGCAGATTTGTAGCTTTAACTCGCAAGCAGCGCCATCTTGCGACGGAGATAGGCTTAGGTCTGCCTCCCCACCCCGCCCCCGGCTGGTCGGTCCCACCGACCAATCAGTGGGATCAAGAGCCCCCCCCCCCCGTCCGGCCGCCGGCCAATCAGAGGGATCAAGAGGTCCTGGCGCGTGGGGGGCGGGTGACCTCCGGGAACTACGTCCATCTTCCATAAACGACCATGATTTTATTATAGTATTTTTCAAGGGACCGGGAAAATATGTAGATAAAACGATGATTTTGTAATGTAGAAAATTAGGAAAGACAAAATTCAGGATGACACGGCACAGGGACCGGGAAAAAATAATCACTTTATCGAGAGATTCACGACCATGATTTTATTCAATTTATCGAGTATTTTTCAAGGGACCGGGAAAATATGTTCACTAGATAAAACGATGATTCTGTAATGTAGAAAATTATGAAAGACAAAATTCAGGATGACACGGCACACAGGGACCGGGAAAAAATGTTCACTTTATCGAGAGATTCAAATTTACGAGTTTCAAATTATCAAAATATATCTTTTTTTTTATAAGTTTATAGAGAATTGTTTTAAAAAATGTTCGTTAGACAAACCTTTACTCGGGTAAAACCTCGGGCGAAGCCGGGTACGTCCGCTAGTGTTCAATAAAGTAATAGGTCTGTATTTCTCCAGCTGACTGGTGGCTGAATTGGAGGATTTAGGCAGAAGTATGAGGCGGCCTTCTTTCCATTGACGGGGGAAGTGGCCCATACGAAGGCATTTGGCGAACAATTCGGCCAGCAGGAATTGCAAGGAAGGGCCGCCCAGGTCTAGGCATTTTGAACCAAGACCGTCAGGGCCCGGGGCTTTCCTTTTTCCACAGCGATGAATGGCTCGCAAAACTTCCCAGGTTGAATTCAGGTTCGTCTGAGTGAGCAGAAATTGCATTCCTTTGCGGGTGAGGTCTGGTGTCAGGTAGGAAAAAGTGATTTAACAGGGTCTGGCAAGTCTCATGAGGATTGTAAAGAGAGCCGTTATCATGTTTGAGAAGTGGCGGACCTCGGGGGGAGCCGCGGCCCCGGGCGATAAATCGATGTATGTCACTCCAGTATGCGGATGACACCTCCTTGCAGAGATTAAACCAGGATTTACTTTTAGCTTTCCGTATAGCCGCCTTCAGTCGATTATGGCACGCTCGGTATAAACCGCGGAAGAAATTCCTAATAGAACACCGGACTTTCTGACTATAACGGCGGAGGGAGATAACCAACCTTCTGATCCGACTCAGTTCGGGGGTCCACCACGGCTTTGACGGTCTTGTAGTATTGGAGCGTCCCCCCATGGAAGAGTCACAAGCTGATTGCAGGATGGAAGTCAGAAGGAGGACCACCCTGTCAATATCTTCTGGGCTAGAGGCCTCGTTTAATAAGGTAGTTACACCATCAAATTATAGGGGCATTGCCCTTATAAGCAACTTGTCAAAACATTTTACATCCATATTAAAAAATAGACTGAGTAATTGGATTGAAAATAGAAAACTCATAGCGGAAAATCAGGCAGGATTCAGAAAGGGCTACTCGTGCAAAGACCATATCTTCACGCTTACGTCACTAATTCAAATGACATTAAACCGCAAAAGGAGGAAACTTTACACATTCTTTGTTGATCTTAAAAAGCGTTTGATACAGTTCCACATCTACTATTATGGAGAAAGCTTGCGCTTGTTGGTTTAAGTGGGCGATTTATCAAACTTATACAGAACTACTATGCTCAAATGATGGCAGCGGTCAGATGGAGCGGCTCTTTTACAGAATTTATCAAAATACAATCAGGTGTTCTTCAGGGTGAACCTCTTTCACCGTATTTATTTATTATTTTCAATAACGATCTGGTTGCTACGCTGGATGATTCTGACCTGCCAGGTATATACTTACCGGGCCATGGAACTATACACCTGCTCCTGTTCGCGGATGATATAGTCTTCCGTGGTGAATCCAAGATAAGTATCCAAATAAAGATTAATTTAATAAAAAATATTTTGAGGAAAATAGTTTAACTCTGAACCAATTCCAGTCTAAAATCGTAGCGTTTCGAAATGGAGGCCGCTTGGCTAGATCTGACGTTTGGTTTTGGGGCCAACAACCTTTGACAGTTACCTCAAAATATACGTATCTTGGCTACCCCTTAACAATCAAGAATCCAACTGCTTACGTGGCGCAGCCCTTTAAAAGCAAAGCATTGATTGCTACAAACGCAGTATGGAGAATACTATCTAAGTCAAGAACCATATCGTTCGGAGCAGTGATGAAATTACTTGACTCCATAGTTTTATCCACGTTATTATACTCGGCCCCACTGTGGGCGACGAATCAGATAGGAGTTGTAAACCAGATCCAGGATATTTTTCTTACGGCGATTTCTTGACCTTCGCAAATTTACACTCCGGGCTATATCTTACGAACAGAAACCGAAAGGATGTCCCTTGAATTAAACATTACGAAATTAATTCTAAAGTTCTAGATAGGGATTTTAAAAATGGACAGGACAAGATTACCTTATGTTTGCTTGTTCCAGCTCTAGGAAGTATCAATTTTGGGAAAAGCGGGAAACAACTTTATTTATAACCTGAATAACATCATTGACTCTTGGGGTTTTTCTTTTCTTAAGAACTGTGAAGATTATATGGTTTTGCGAGGAGAAATGCCTAGAATAGTTCAAACCACAGTGGACCAGCTACTCCAATTTGACCGAACTAAGATACAAAACTCAACTCATTGTATTCACTATCAATCTCTAAGTAGCTCCTTTATGACGGAGGACTACTTACTATCAAACCTCTCTTTGAAAATAGCCCGTCAAAGGATTCTATGGCTATTTTCCCCCGAGGATATCACGGGATTTTGGAACAGCGACCCTTTAAATTTCTACTTCTGCAATGCTGGCGTCCAAAAAATTTGGTTCATTATCTATTCCATTGCCCATTCCTACAGGAAAAGAGACTGGAAATTCGCGAAATTTCGGGGCTAACTCACTATAATGAACAACATGTATATACAATTTTTACTACTCTCCAGCTGGATAAAACATTTGTTTATAAATATTTAAAATTTTTCAAGGCGATTGACAAAATGAGGGAAGAAGTGCTCAACTCCCCAGACAACGGCTGATTGCTCCACCTCCCCTCTAAATTGTTTTTCCTCCTCACTCATGTACATATATAACCTTTTAAGGGAATCCCCTTGTAAGACAATAGTGTCTTAATGAAGGTTTTTGTTGTTGTTGTTGTAATAGGGTAGTTACCTGGTGGAGAGAAGAGTTGAGGAAGGATTTAAAGGTCTGTTATTTACATGAGGATTCAACCCAGGAGGATTTTGTCTCGTTATTGACCATGTCTAGGAATGTAGTCCAGATAGGTATATGGTCAGTGAAGGCCATCTCATCTAATAAACCTCTAGTGACATGGATAGCCAGTGAGCTGGATGCCAGAGTTACATCTATAGAAGAAGATAAAGGCCCATTTGACCAGGTCGAGTCCACAGGAGGTCCCAAGAAATGAAGATCATTGAAGCTGGCGAACTCTTCAAGATTAGCACCCCGGAAGTCCAACCTCGCACCGATGCCCCAGGTAGGAGAGTGGGCGTTAGTGTCCATACCCAGGATCACTGGAAGAGAGGCCCGTCTTATCGCATCTTCCAGAAGAGGGATGAAATCATCGGCAGCTCTAAGGCCGTGCCAGTAGGCCGAGTGCACCACGATGATGCTCTGCTCTAGACATATGGCTATGGAGGTTATGGCGGTGTCTGGGGAGGTTAGAGGGATGGGATGAAGGTTGCTACGTGCCACAATTCCCGAGGGGATGTAGGCGCCTGGGACAAAAAAAAATGCCTGAAACCCACGTGTGGGCCAGAAGAAGTTAGTTGAGAGTTCTTGCAGGAGCACGATGTCGGCCTGTGTCGAATTTGCCAAATTTGCAATTTCAAGAATGACAGTTGGTGATTTTTTAGCGTTCACCTGCAGGACACGCAATGGCCTAGACATTGTTACTTGTTCGGGGTATTCTCTCTTTTACAAAGGGACAGGTAGATAATGTGGCAAAGTGGTTGTGGGAGCTCCAGATTTTTTTTCTGCAGCGGCTGCAGCGGCTTTGGCTTGGCTCGACCGAGCATCGGATGCCCTCATGCTCTGCAGAGCCGCAGCGATAGCAGATTGGATGGGCAGCTGGACAGGCAGAAGCGCGGTGGCCGAAGCCACAGCAACGGAAGCATTGCTTTAAAGTATGACTGCGCTCATACCTGTGCACTAGACCCGCCACAGGAATACGTCCATGTTGACCGAGGATTTCGGCGACTTGGTTGTCCACTTCGATGAACACTGTACTAGTGCTGTGTGCCGCATTATTCGATCGATGGACTACCCTGATTTCACGCTTTTCCAGGAGTGACTGCACGGAGTGGTTGGAGCGGAAGCTCTCGCATATCTCATCGTCCCGCACCTCCCCGTCCACTCTGAAGAGGCAGTATCTTGGTAGGATAACCGGGCACTCGGGGCAGCTTAGGCCCGTTGGCAGGGAGGTCAGCCCAGTGGCCAGCTACTTTGCCATTTGGGTTGTTTTGGGGTGGAAAACCACCTCGCCGCTGGTGTTGATGGACGCCACCACGTGTTTTGATGACGCTAGGGAAGGATGAATCTTTTGAATTTCCCTCAAAAATTCCCTTGGGTTGCTTTGGGGTTAGCCGACCTGACGACGACATGCGATTCGAAGGAAGGAGCCAGATTCACAAATGTGGAGTTCGCTTTGGGGTTCGGAGGTGCAGGCTTTACCGGCTTGTCTTTCTCTGCCACTACCGAGGCGAAAGAGGTGGAGGGAATCGGGACGTTGGCTGTGGGATTGGGTCTTCCTAGACTGACTCCCTTGAAGGCGTCCTTAAGAAGAAGTTCTGCCTCTTGGACGAGAGTCAGTATCAGTCCTTTGGTGGCCATCTGTATTTTTTCGGGGGAGTCCAGGCTGGTGTCGGCAATGATCGCTTCGAAGGTTTGGCACTCAAAGTTGAACAAGTTCGCCGTGCTGTTGAATTTAAATTGGTGATGGGAAGACGGGAGGAGGTCTTCGTACTCAGAACGCGGCCGCTTGTTGGCCTGCTGACTTCCTCCACCACCGCCATCATACTGGTTCAGCTCCATAAATAAAAACTATCAAAAAGCAAATCTACTCCAAAGAGAGTAAAAAAAGGCAGACCAGACAAAGAACATTATTCCGTTAACGAGATGAGGTGTGTATGGTTATTGGTTCGGCCAACAACAAATATCCAATTTATATACACATATATTTTTACATAATGAGGTTTTTAAAAATGCAAATAATCTTCATCTATTTACATGCACAACAATTTATTTTACCATCACTGCAGCATAAATCACTCTTGGTGAAATTTTTTTATTGCAATTCAGAATCTGCCACTGAAGCTTTACAAGCGTTTCGTACCTTTAAAGGTAATCGAAGCGGTAAAGGACACATGAGTTGCTACTCTCTAAGGCGAATGATAAAAACTTTGGAGAAGACTGGATCTCTGGAAGCAAAATCTCGGAGTGGAAGACCATCGACATGCAAGTCAGGGGTTGCTACGGTTTCGCAGAATGTTGAAGCTGTTGAAACGTTATCCAGGTATGGAGAAGTAAGTGCTCGACAAACGGGGATTTGGTATGGAACAGTTTGGAGAGCACTAAGAATTTGCCTTAAAAAATACCCGTAAAAAATTCAAAGACTTCACGAGCTAAATGTCGGCGATTTTGAGAAGCGTCAAGAATTCGCTTCATGGGTTTTCCGGCAAATTGATATTGATGTAAACTGGCTGTTGAATATTCTGTGGACAGATGAAGCTCAATTTTCTCTGAACGGAGAAGTTAACACTCAAAACAGCCGCATTTGGGCAACAGAAAACCCTAGGATTTTTACAGAAATGCCACTTCATCAGCCCAGAGTTATAGTTTGGTGTGGGTTCACTTCTTCTTTTATTATTGGGCCATTTTTCTTTGAAGAAATAAATGGAAGAACATTTAAAACCGTTTCTGTAACTGGTGAACGTTATGTTCAACTTTTGAGAGAAAAGGTTATCCCCATATTGCAGGACAGACAAGCACTGAGGGAAATAACATTCATGCAAGATGGAGAACCTCCTCATATCTCCCGCGGTGCCAAACAATTGCTGAAGGATACGTTCGGTGAAGATCGTGTGATAAGTCGCCACTTTATACGCCAGTGGCCTTGCGATTTTTGGATATGGGGGTACATTAAGTCGCGTGTTTATCGATGCCGGCCTACCACATTGGCCATGTTGAAGGCTTCTATCAGATAGCACGTTTCATCAATTTCAACAGATATGTTATTTAATGCTGTCCAATCTGTCATCTATCGTCTGCAGGCGGTGTTTGAGAATGAAGGTCGCCACATTGAACAAGGATTCTGACCTAATACAAGAGAGAAGGCCTCCAAGAGACAAGTTACTTAATGTGTTATAAAAGCTTCCATCTATTATATTATCTACCAATGTTTTGCAGCTCTTTGTGTCGGGTTATGGGTAAATAAATTCTGTCCTCATATCTTGTCTCTTTTTTATTTGTGAACAGTAATTTTTGTTTGTTTGTCATTTGCTCACATCTTTTATTATGTCGTGCAGACCAAAGTGTTATAACTTCTCGAATAACACTGTACACACAATTTTACCCCTTATGTTTAATTTATCGCTTTTCGCTCATTAAAAGAAATAGCATAAGGAATATTCTCTGTAACCCCCCACCTTTAGAAATTTTGGGCAAAAAAAAAATAATACAAAATGATTTTACTACCACGTTTTTCAACGCAAAAGGTTGATTTAAAAATTATATTTATTTGAGGGGATACATTTTTTAAAATCGTGTACAGTATAATAAACAATGATAACATTTGACAAGCCCATAGGATATTTGGAATAAAGTACGACAAATGTATTTTGTCACTCCCATCTATATTTCATTTGTTGGATCATGACAAATTTCCAGTTAAATAGTCGAGTGTCGCCAATTATTCAAAAAATTACACATTCCTTATAGCAAGAAATCCTATTAGTAGTACCATCATAATTTTTGGTACTATATTAACATTTCAAAAAATCGTGTACTGAATTCAGCTATGTTTTTCAAACATTCAATATATTTGACAAAACTCTATCAAAAATATAAATATTTTTTGCTACATGTTTTAAATTGCATATACCTATTTTACATATCTCAGATTGTATTTAAAAATCGTTAACCATTTCTTCAAATTTTTGGCGAAATGGTGCTTTATTAATTAACGATTTGATATTATTAGGATTCTTTCCTGGTATACAAAAAGGAAAAATACGTGTCGATCAATTATATTTTTCAATTAATCAAACAATTTGGCCGCTGAATTTCTGATTCTGGTACAGCGCCATCTAGGGAATGAAATTGTAACTAAAATCAATTTCGAAATTTTCAATATTTGCCATAAAAAATCCCATTGCATTCTGAACACAATGGTGTTTACCGCATTGCTCTAGCGCAAATATTCGCGGAGTTATTAATTTTTAAAGTTGTGCGGGACTTTTGGATCACCCTGTATTACACCTTACTTCTATATATTTTATTGCTTAAAAAGGAACACAAAAAAAAGAAACTACAATTGCAAATGATTTGATAACTAATTAATAAAAAAAATACAATAATACTAAAAATGATGATGATAAGAAAAATTGAATATGTCTGCCAGAAAAAAATGCTTCTATGAATTTTTTAATTACGAGATATAAGAGAGGTATACGAGATATATATTACGAGTATATAAGAATAATTACAAACTTAACATATGAACTTCAAACACCATCCTTTCATTCTTTTTATGCCAACTTCACCTAACCACTGTCGCATTGCCAGAGCTAGTAGGATACTTGCTCCTACCCACCTGACGAAATTGTTATTATAGTGTGAAGACATCAGGCATATTTATGGATATGTTTTTTTTTAATGTTAATTCAAATCTCTAGCTTTCGGCTTGAAGCCCTTCTACTGGAGAAAACACTACAATAAATCTCCAATTGAACACATCGTGTTTTCTAGTAGAAAGGCTTTAATGGCCGAAAGGTAGAGATTTGAATCAAAATTTAAAAAAAGAAACTTATCCATGGAAGACTGATGTTTTATTATACATACAGCTTTATTAAGATCACCAGTCTTATACAGATTCACCACAGAAAGGAAGTATATATGGAGCTCCTATACTCCAGGTAGCGCAGTACAAGAGAATATCACACATACAGTTTTATTAAGACCACCAGTCTTATACAGATTTACCACAGAAAGGAAGCATAGATGGAGCTCCTATACTCCAGGCAGCGCAGTACAAGAGAATATCACACATACAGCTTTATTAAGACCACATGTCTTATACAGATTTACCACAGAAAGGAAGCATAGATGGAGCTCCTATACTCCAGGCAGCGCAGTACAAGAGAATATCACACACACAGCTTTATTAAGATCACCAGTCTTATACAGATTCACCACAGAAAGGAAGCATAGATGGAGCTCCTATACTCCAAGCAGCGCAGTACAAGAGAATATCACACACACAGCTTTATTAAGATCACCAGTCTTATACAGATTCACCACAGAAAGGAAGCATAGATGGAGCTCCTATACTCCAAGCAGCGCAGTACAAGAGAATATCACACACACAGCTTTATTAAGATCACCAGTCTTATACAGATTCACCACAGAAAGGAAGCATAGATGGAGCTCCTATACTCCAAGCAGCGCAGTACAAGAGAATATCACACACACAGCTTTATTAAGACCACATGTCTTATACAGATTCACCACAGCAAGGAAGCATAGATGGAGCTCCTATACTCCAGGCAGCGCAGTACAAGAGAATATCACACATATACAGTTTTATTAAGACCACCGGTCTTATACAGATTCACCACAGAAAGGAAGCATAGATGGAGCTCCTATACTCCAGGCAGCGCAGTACAAGAGAATATCACACATACAGCTTTATTAAGACCACCGGTCTTATACAGATTCACCACAGAAAGGAAGCATAGATGGAGCTCCTATACTCCAGGCAGCGCAGTACAAGAGAATATCACACATACAGATTTATTAAGATCACCAGTCTTATACAGATTCACCACAGCAAGGAAGCATAGATGGATCTCCTATACTCCAGGCAGCGCAGTACAAGAGAATATCACACATACAGATTTATTAAGATCACCAGTCTTATACAGATTCACCACAGCAAGGAAGCATAGATGGATCTCCTATACTCCAGGCAGCACAGTACAAGAGAATATCACACATACAGCTTTATTAAGATCACCAGTCTTATACAGATTCATTACAGAAAGTAAGCATAGATGGAGCTCCTATACTCCAGGCAGCGCAGTACAAGAGAATATCACACATACAGCTTTATTAAGATCACCGGTCTTATACAGATTAACAAACGGGAAGAAAGCATAGATGGAATTCCTATACTCCAGGCAGCGCAGTACAAGAGAATATCACACATACAGCTTTATTAAGATCACCGGTCTTATACAGATTAACAAACGGGAAGAAAGCATAGATGGAGCTCCTATACTCCAGGCAGCGCAGTACAAGAGAATATCACACACATACAGCTTTATTAAGATCACCGGTCTTATACAGATTCACCACAGAAAGGAAGCATAGATGGAGCTCCTATACTCCAGGCAGCGCAGTACAAGAGAATATCACACATACAGCTTTATTAAGACCACCGGTCTTATACAGATTCACCACAGGAAGGAAGTATAGATGGAGCTCCTATACTCCAGGCAGCACAGAACCCAACAACAGCCTCCAGGTCCGACGCATGTCCAGTGGCCACACCGTGCATATGTTAACGTATCACTGAAACGATGAGTGTGGATTCAGCCGTGTTCTAAGTATTCGTTTTTCCTCATCCAATTTATTCTTAATATTGATATAAGTGGATTATTTTATTAAATTTCTATTTATTTAGTTAATCCCCAGTTTCCTGGAGTCACATACAGAAGTCACCAACTATCCGGTCCTTCTGACCAAAGTCTTCTTTGAGTCAAAAGGCGATCCATCAATTAAGATTATATAAAAGGGCGTACCTGGATCTGTAAAGAAAAAAATTTTTTTTTTCCTAAATATTTCGAGAGATTGCTCCCTCTTTATCAATAATATGCAATAAATTGATAAAGAAGGAGCAATCTCTCGAAATATTTTAGAAAAAAAAAATTGTTTTTTTTTTCTTTACAGATCCATGTACGCCCTTTTATATAAAGTCTTCTTTGTTTACGATGGCAGTGGAAGTCCAATTCATAAGGCCTGATAATGAGCTAACGCTTGAAAGCTTGCAGCCATTTTTATTGAATAAAGAAACTTTTTGCAATTATTCCGATTGGTATATCATTTCATAAGGTGATGCAGGTTCATTTCTTGGAAGATTTAACCAGGAATATGCTAGGCTTAAAACACATGAAGAAAGATTTGATTAACAATCTACATTATGAACTACACTACTATGCGACTTGATTTACATCAATGTAAATAATTAATAAGTTACTTTAGAATATAACTTATTGTAAATAGCTCAACTTGATCAACTTTCTCTCTCCACGATACTAATTATTATAGATAACTTCATTCAATCAACTTCCATCATTGCTTAACATATTGTAAATAACTACCTTGCGATTTCTTCTATCTGCTTATGTCGTTGCTTATTTGTTTAATGTATAAGTTTATTTAAAGCTATTTTTCTTAATTGCTTATTTTCTTTTTGACAATTCTGTTACCTACTCTACTACAATACGAATTATTGTAAATAGTTTCACGCGCAATTTCCAGATCGGATATAGCGTGTCTTATTTGCAACTGGTAATAAATAATCTACATTTTCTTTAATAAATTTCTCAACTTAATTGATCTACTTAATTACCTGAATAGATACCATCATTAATAAACACATACTCTATAACGTGAACGTTACAGCTGGCCATATGTTTTATGAGGGAAAAAAAGTCTTCACAAAAACATGATTGATATATATTAATTATCATACCTATATTAATCAAGTGGAAATGATTAATTAATATGTCAACACTTGGGAACATCGCTAGATATTAAGATGCATTAGCGCGCCATCTGTTATCAAAATTCGAAACTATTATAGACGCGTATGATTCTTTTTAAAATAAACAATTTTTGCTGCCCTTACTGCATTGGAAAAATTAATGGGAGGGCTTGGCCCCATTTATCCATTGCAGTAAGGACAGTAGAAATTGTTTATTTTCAAAAAGAATCATACGCGTCTATAATAGTTTCGTATTTTGATCGCTAGACTCTCTCAAAGATGTTTTTATTCTTTTAGTGAACAATTTCATTTTTCAATCATATATATAGAACATTAATTAATGGATTTAAATCTCCTGGATATCAATTAAACAAATGCCACAGGTTTCTTGTTTCTTTATCTTTATTAAACGTATTCTCAGCTTTCAGACATCTCTGTCCTTCTACAGGAGTACATGGAAACATATATGCTGTTAAGATGCTAACTGATTTACATATATACAGTTAAACCTTTAGAGAGACAAAGGTCGCCTCTCCCGCCAAAATAGACGTCAAAATTAGACGCCATCTATTGACCGTCACCGCAAACTAGCGGTCTCGGGTCGGTGACAAAGCCTAGATGGCGTCTAATTTTGACGTCTATTTTGACGGGAGAGGCGACCTTTGTCTCTTTAAATCAATATTCTCCCGGAAAAATTTCCATCTATATTTTAGCCATAGATTTGGCCCAGCCACTTTGCCAGCTAAACACTTATTTGGCAGATTGTCAAGATTCCATTAGATCCCGTGTGGATCTCATGGAATAAAGTCCGCCCTAGACTGACGAGGGCCATTAGCCCGAAACCATGGTCTCTAGGTGGACGCTTTCCAGTTTGCCAAAGCTGGTGTTGTGGCTTTGTCACCGACCTGAGGCTGCTAGTTTGCGGTGACGGTCAATAGATGACGTCTAGTTTTTACGTCTATTTTGACAGGAGAGGCGACCTTTGTCTCTTTAAATCAATATCCTCCCGGCAAAATTTCCATCCACAGTTAAACTTGTCTATAGCGCCCCAAACTAAATAGCACCTTCCTCTATATAGCACCCGATTTTAAACATTAAAATGTAATCATTTTAAATTAAAAGTGACCTGTCTATAGCACCCTATATTTATGAGTCCCAAGAAAGGGCGCTATAGACAGGTTTAACTGCATTTAAATATTAGGATAGATTTTGCATGTATGATTTTTAAATGATTATAAAATCAGTTAGCATCTTAACAGCGTTTATGTTTCTATGTACTCCTGTATAAGGACAGAGATGTCTGAAAACTCGAGATTACATTTAATAAAGATAATGAAACATCTCCAGAAAACTGTAGCATTTGTTTGATAGAACATTAAAATAAGCTGAAAAAATGGTATATATATTGTAGCGTAGAAAATCAAGTCTTTGTATATCTGGAGATGTGAAAGTATTTATTGATGACGTCACGGCGACTAGTCGACAATTATCAACAAATCAACCCAACTATATACAGCTAGAGAATATCGAGCAAGCAACCTAGGCAATTAAATGATGATTTTACAAATAATAAATCTGTTTCCAAATACTTTCATTGAATAATTAAATTAAATAATAAATTATTTCTCCGCCACAATATATATTTATAATACAATACAATATAATACGGCTTGTGATTGTAAAATGACACTTGAAAACCATCCCGCATGAGTTTCTTTTCAACGAAAAATCAAAATGTATTTCAAGGAGAAATAACGATTATTTCTAACCTTAGGGATGAAATATGAAAAATGAGGTTTATCCTTTCATACCTCATCCCTAAGATTAGAAATAATCGTTATTTCTCCTTAAAATAAATTTAGATTTTTCGTTCAAAAGAAACTCATGCGGGATGGTTTTCAAGTGTCGTTTTACAATCTATTTATAAATTTTCATAATATTTAAAAATATACACTCATGTGTGTGTGTACAAAACTTAAGGAAGTACAAAATCTTTGATTGCCGGTCGTCTTTTTTTTTTTTTTTAAGGAGACACAGGCAATTTTGTTCACACTTGGTTATCTCATGTGTCTTCAATAAAGGTTACTGGTATTTCTTTCAGAGTTATTATTTCAATCCCGATATACATGCTGAAAGGTACAACTTCCTTAAGTTTTGTCCATGAGTGTAGACACATTGATATATACATATAAAATATATTTTTAATTAAAAAGGCATATTGAGCAAAATTATTCAGGCATCCAGGGAAAAGATATTTTTTCCTGGAGGCATTATTAATTTTACTGAATATTTATTCAAGGAATTTTTTTTTATTGAATTAAAAATTCATATATTGGATCAAAATATAATTTATTTACCAATAATATTTCAGTTGGCTAAACGCCAACCTTTTTCAAGGTATTATAACATATTAATGTATGTAAATTAATACAAAGCAATAACGCGCCATCTATATATAACGAAAGAAGACATTAAGACGCGAATTTTTCTTTCCACAAATAAATCAAACTTCTACTGTCCTTACTGCGATGAAAGAATATTGGGAGGGTTTGGCTCATCAGTGGTGAACTCTTCCAGCGGTTTCGCCAATTTAATCACCAGACCGCTTCTTTAGAGCTCTAATACTGTATTGAATCATTCTGATTTTATATGCTACACTGAAGGGTGGAATCTTAGAATTGGTATTTAATCATACTATGGACATAAGCTTTTAGGACAGTTGAATTACATTTAAATATTTGCATAGAGCAATGATCTTCAGCAAACAATAAAGATAAGTTAGGCATAAATTAATACAAAGCAATAACACGCCATCTATATATAACGAATGAAGACATTAAGACGCGAATGTTTCTTTTCACAAATAAATCAAACTTCTACTGTCCTTACTGTGATGAAAAAAATATTAATTTGTGTGTTGTCAACGACAAACTCAACGCCACACTACCCAGTACATCAACCCAGAACATGTGTTGTGCTACATTCCTCATAGCCATCATAACGTTCTATACATGATGCATTGTTTTAATGCACTTTTAAACTGGAGAGGTGTCGTCTCTTTTAACACACGAATAACATTAACACCCTTACTAGGAAAGAACAAATGGCGATTTCAAGGTTACGAACAGGACATCTTAGAATGCTCAAATTTAATGGAAAAAAATCAAAACATTCCCGTAATGCCCCAAATGCGATTCCCAACCAGCCAGTCCTGAATATCTACTGAATTGTATCAAATCCTCCAAAAAGACCTCTGGGAAAACCCCAGGACTATAATACAAAAGCTGAGACAATGGGACCTAATTTATTTATTATTTATCAAATCAGACGCGATATCCCTACAAGGGATGCTTGCGTCAATAACAACACTAAATTCAGATACTATATTACATTTAAAAAAAAATTAAATAATTACAAGATTTGAAAAGATAAGAAAGAGGACATTAAAATCATTCTTGATTTTACATCACAACCAACAAAATAAATAAACCAAAAATATACAAATAGGTAATAATTAAGGTTTTTTTAACCAAGAGAGAAAATCATAGATATATTTACAGAATTTTCTAAATTTAAAATACGAGTCCTTACTATTTACAAACATAAAAAGATCCTTGTATTCGATGTTTTCCCGGTTTCTGTAGTTCTGGAAGATTGGGCACTCAAGAAGCAGATGTCTGGAATCCTGCTTCCTCTTTCCACATAAACATCCCGGATCGTCTATTAACCTAATGGAGATCGTTTAAACGACTTAAGACTTAAGCATATCCTGGCCTTTTAAAAATTTATTAAAAATTGAAGAATAGTTTGTGGATTTCATAAACTCAAAAAACACCGAATTCCAAAAGAAAGGGTTCGTGGTTTCGTAGGGTACAAATAAATAAATTGAACCTTATTACCATGGGCTGGTGGCGCAACGGTAGCGCGTCTGACTCCAGATCAGAAGGTTGCGTGTTCGAATCACGTCCGGCTCATTTTTTTTTTCTGCTTCAATTTAATTCAATTACTCATAAGTTCTACGCTGCTTTTTTTGCCGGGAGGATTTTGATTTTTAACACACACAATCGGAAAAAAATATTTTATCTTCAAAAAATAAAACGCTAAATCGAATCGACATCAATTTACTGCGTTTACCTAGTAGATTGTGGTCTACTATTTAAAAAAATTCAAATATAAAATTATATAGCTTATGTCCCTAGTTTTCTTAAATACCATTTCTGAGATTTCACTCTTCAGTGTAAAATATATAATCAGAATCGTTCAATACAGTATTTGAGCTCTAAGAAGCGGTCTGATAGATTAAATTCGCAAAACCACTGGGAGGTTTCACCACTGATGAGCCAAGCCCACTAAATATTTTTTCAACGCAGTGAGGATAGTAGAAGTTTGTTTTATATTTAAAAGATAAACATGGGGGGGTCGGTGGAAGGCTGGTTAAACCGTTTGGTTTTCGACCACTACGACCCGGGTTCGATTACCGCATTGGACACTTTTTTGTGTTTAAAAAAAAAATGCTCCAATGGCCCTCGATTCTTGCAAAAGTCCAACCCCACCAGCGAGTGCAAGTAACCAAACGGGGCTCTGGCACATTTGTAAGTGCAAAGTCGAACTGCTTTTCACATGTGTAGACATGTGGTGCGCTTAGAGTAAAAGCAGTCACTAACTACCCACCATGATTATCATGGCCAGTACCACGTGTACTAGGGATAAGCAAAAAAAAAAAGAGAGAAACATTTGTGCTTCAATGCTTTCATTTCCAATATATAGATTGCCCGTTATATTAGTAAACTTTGTGTTTATTTTTGATGAGAGATGTTTTTCTCTATGTATATTTTAATATATTCAAATTCTATTTTCGTCTCAGCAACAGCAAAAAAAAAAAGAATATATGTGTGATGAAATTGAATGAAGACAGCGAAAAAAAAAATTGAGCCGGACGTGATTCGAACACGCAACCTTCTGATCTGGAGTCAGACGCGCTACCGTTGCGCCACCAGCCCATAGTACTAAGGTTCAATTTATTCTCCTTGTACTCTATGTCTATTGAAGTAATTATCCAATGGCATTGAAGATTTGACATTGTCCTCCTTTATTTCCTCAATAGGTTGACCGCTATCTCTCCATTTCTAACCCACTGGCTGTCAGTATTCTTTTGTTATTGTTGTCGTGTCCAATGAAGAACCTCAGATGCCTCTATGCATCTCTATCACAGCAGCAGCAATGTCCACTATCTTGGGTGTGTAAAAATGCTGTTCTGGGTAGTATTCTTTTCTTTCAGAGATTTCTTTCTTTAGCTAGTCCTTTGATACCATTGTAATTCTTCCGAAATTGACCATTGAAATGCTATTCCCCTGTCTTTCCTTCTATACATCCCTCCAATATTGATCGCTAGGTTGAAAAAAAAAAGGTTAATCGTTAGCTTCCCCTTACCATTTATTTATATTAATTAAAATGATAATACAGTTAAACCTGTAAAAAGACACTTGAAGTTACACCGCATGAGTTTCTTTTAAACGAAAAATCAAATTTTTATTTCAAGGTGAAATATCGACTATTTCTAACCTTTTTTTGGATGAGGTATGAAAGGGTGAATTTTGAAAAGTAATGATGAACGGAAAAATAAAAGTGTCCAAGGATGAGAACCTGTCTATAGCTCTCCTTTTGGGACACACCAAAATGTGGTGCTATAGAGAGGTCACTTTTAATATAAATCGCATCGTACAACGTATTTAAAATCGGGCGCTATAAAGAGGAAGGCGCTATTTAGAGGGGGAGCTATAGACAAGTTTAACTGTACTTTTATTTTGAGAAAAAGACATCTCCTGATGGAATTAAGTAAATAATTGGTTTATTTAGCTATATATTTTTCTAATATTTCTTTTTGAGTCAGGAAAAAAATCCTAATGGCGGGATTCGATCCTGTATCATGGCTATCCAAAATCGATGGTTTATACCAGGGGTCTGAAAACTTTTGAATCGAAAGAGTCAAAAATTACAATTTACAAAATTTCAAAGTTTTTAAAGAGTCATAATTTTTTTTTCCTGTCAACAATAAATAGTACTCGCGCAAATAATATTTACGTATGTGTAGTGTATTTGCATATCGAATTATGGATATGCAAATATCCTGTTTTGCATAATAGTTTTTATAGAATTGTGTATATATATAAATAGAGACAGTTTTTAGCTACCAGGCAGTCAGTCAATTTATGTAATAAAAGAGATTACGGGAGTCCGTCTTTGCCTCAGCCTCGACACCTCACACTAGGCTACCTCCCACCTTCAAGGATAGAACAGTATGGAACTATTCAAAGGAAAAACAGGTCATGTATAAGACCTGAAGAAGGGCAGTTGCTGCCTGAAAGCTCGTCGTGTTCCATTAAAGAATCTTACCACGTTACCCTGTTTTTCCTTTGAATCTTACAGCGTGGCGATATGAAGTATGGAACTATATAAAGAACCGCAGCTTCACATCCAAAGAGCCGCATGTGGCTTGCGAGTCGCATTTTGCCGTCCCCTGGTTTATACCATGTTTATACCATGTCCAAGCGTGTCACCGCGGTATGTGTGCAGTCTCCAAGACGACGGAAGAGCTGGACTTACAGTGGTCCGTGCCACGTCCTGTCATTCTGTACGACAACCTCAAACTGCCGCAGTTTGAGATCAAGGAAGTCAACACCTCGCTGTGCCGTGAGAAGTTCCATATCGGTAGGTGTTGAGTGGTGGTGTCTTGTCCATGGAGCAGATCTGATCAGTCCATGCATCCTGATCACAATACCAGCCAACTGAGGTGGTGGTGGTGTCTTTTCCATGGAGCAGATCAGATCGGTCCATGCACCCTGATCACAATACCGGCCAACTGAGGTGGTGGTGTCTTGTCCATGGAGCAGATCAGATCAGTCCATGCATCCTGATCACAATACCGGCCAACTGAGGTGGTGGTGGTGTCTTTTCCATGGAGCAGATCAGATCGGTCCATGCACCCTGATCACAATACCGGCCAACTGAGGTGGTAGTGTCTTGTCCATGGAGCAGATCAGATCAGTCCATGCACCCTAATCACAATACCGGCCAACTGAGGTGGTAGTGTCTTGTCCATGGAGCAGATCAGATCAGTCCATGCTACTGATCACAATACCGGCGAACTGAGGTGGTGGTGGTGTCTTGTCCATGGAGCAGATCAGATCTGTCCATGATACTGATCACAATACCGGCCAACTGAGGTGGTGGTGGTGTCTTGTCCATGAAGCAGATCATATCAGTCCATGCTACTGATCACAATACCGGCGAACTGAGGTGGAAGTGGTGTCTTGTCCATGGAAGCAGATCAGATCAGAAGCTTCAAGAAAAAAACAGCTCCACAGTCAGTGGTCAAAAATAATAAAATCATAATAAATATGATAAAGAATTTTTAGTGTTCGTATCCCGCCAGCTTACCTTGGCGTTTAAAATTCGCATAAAGTTTGGTGCACGCGGAAGAAATAAATCGTTGTACATGAAACGTGTTGGATGAAAAAAAAAAGAAATGTGGTTTAGAAATATGTTCTCTAAAAAACTGTACTAATGGTTCCTGGTACTAGTGTATAGGTGATCAATGTTTGCAGAGAAAATCTGAAGTACTCGATGGACGATTGTTTAAAGACAAATTGTAACGTTTGAAAAAAGTGGATCTTCTTGGCCATAACAATGGAAACGACTCTTTGCACCTCACAGGTGCTCTGTCCCAAGTTGGGGTCACTTTCTTGCACACTTCAAGTCCGTTAAAAGTGTCTATGCGGGGCTATAACGTCTTGAAAGAGCAAAAATCGAACTGTCTTTCTACATGTGTAGACAGTGAAATAATATACAGTTAAACCTGTCTATAGCGCCCCCTCTTGGGACTCACTAAAATAGAGTGCTATAGAGAGGGGATACTATAGACAGGTAACTTTTAATATAAATCTCGTATCGTACTAGATATTTAAAATCGGGCGCTATAGAGAGGGAGGCGCTATTTAGAGGGAGCGCTATAGGCAGGTTTAACTGTATATTGAGAGGGCTTAGCTCATCAGTGGTGTGTACAGGGGAGTACAGCTGCCTGAAAGCTGAGTTCTACCTACAGCGCTCCCTGGGCTACCACCTGGTACAGTCCTACCTGCCCACCATCCTCATCGTGGTCATCTCCTGGGTGTCGTTCTGGCTGGACGTGGACGCCATCCCTGCCCGCATCACCCTGGGGGTCACCACCCTGCTGACCATCTCCTCCAAGGGGGCGGGCATCCAGACCAACTTGCCCCCTGTCTCCTACGTCAAGGTTATTTGACCAGCTGTAGAGAGAAGACAGATTGTCAAGTGGTTGATGTGGTTGCAGGCCATCGATGTGTGGATGGGCGTGTGCACCACCTTCGTCTTCTCCGCTCTGCTGGAGTTCACCTTCGTCAACTACATGTGGCGCAAGGGAGGGTCTCTCTTCTCCCTGCCTGGACGTCAGCCAACCCTGCAGCTGGTGGGTGTACCCTAGACCTGTAGACCTCAGGTTGTCAGACATGGACCGCGGTAGATCTGTGTCAGATTTGGGCCGCTGTAGACCTCAGATAGTCAGACATGGACCGCGGTAGATCTGTGTCAGATTTGGGCCGCTGTAGACCTCAGATAGTCAGACTTGGGCCGCTGTAGACCTCAGGTAATCAGATTTGGGCCGCTGTAGACCTCAGGTAGTCAGACATGGACCGCGGTAGATCTGTATCAGATTTGGGCCAGTGTTGAAAAAGCCGCGTTCTAGTCTTCGCCTTCCTCATCCAAATCGTTTGTTTGTAACATCATCGAACTTTAAATATTTGTCACGTTAGAGTCGCATATGTATAGGCAGAACGAATATTGTGCTATTGACTATACTCAGATTGTCACCTTTTATTTATGTAATTCTTTTTACTACAATTCTCTATGTGCCATATCAGAAGAAAGGAGGATAGATATGTTGATTACAATAGAACTACCTCTCTGTAAAAGACCATACCTAGTTACAGAACCAAAGTATCCTTTAGGAAAAAGTTTCCTCTCATTCAAAAGCAACTAATTAGAAAAAAAGGTAATTTTGGAGATGAAAACTGTCTTTGTTGAGAGGTGTCTTCTAGCGGGAGTGTGTTTTGTCTCATTGAGGTTCTACTGTAAATAATGCTGAGACGATGTGAACTCCTGTGACTTTTATTGAGCATGAGCTATGAAAATTAGAAACTCTTATAGACGCGTAAGATTCTTTTTGAAATAAAACAATTTCTACTGCCCTTACTGCAATGGAAAAATTAATGAGAGAGCCTGGCTCATCAGTGGTGAACACTCCCAGCGGTTTCGCCAGTTTAATCTACCATACCGCTGTTATATTGCATTTTTTGGAACTTTATTTTATAGTGATATTGTTGCTAGACTCTTGGAATGGGTATTTTAGATGAACTATGGACATAAGTGCATGAGCTATGTTCGGCACAATTTGACGTTTTTGTGTTCCAGGTGGCCGCTCGGGCCGAGGCTAAAGAAGGAGAGGTGAGTTCACAACACATCCTCAAGATATCCGACACTTATATTTGAATGATGAAATGTCAGGAATCACAGCGCAAGCTATCTTCTAACGGTATAGCGCAAGGGAATTATTAAATTAAAGTTAGTTTTACCTTGAAAAATTTTATAATGGATTGCTGAGAAAATTCGCTTACTACATAAACTTAAATAAAATTATGTCATTTTTCTAAATAATAATTCAGGTAAATAGCAAAAAGTCCAAGAAAACGGAGAAGACTTTTTTTATAATCAACAATGGAGATTTCAAACCTCGTGGTTCTTTTACAGGCGTAACTCTAATAAATATGAGAACAAGACTATTATACAGTATATCTATCACTATGATTGACCTTATTTGTATATTCTTTTTCTCGGCACCTTTCTCTCTAATTGCCTCTTTGTTCTTCGATGTAAAAAAAGGTTGAATTAATTCAAATTGATGATTTCATCAATTTTTTTTATAAACGTTTATTGTCCTTTGATGTATATGTGATACCCTTTCTCCCTTTTCAAAAAATAGGTAGAAAAGCTTATTAGTGAAGTATTGTAAAAGTTTTTTTTTTTTTTTTCACTTTTTTTTTTTTTTAAGATCGACAGTGGGTCGCCGAAACATCAAAAGACAATAGACGTTTATAAAAAGGTTTATGAAGTTTTGAATTAATCAAAATCCAACCTAAATCCCCCAAGAAATTCCTAAATACTTTCGTCCAAATTTTTATAATACTCACTTTATTACAAACCACGGAAATTTCAAAAGTTTTTATATAGAATAAAGGCAGTGGAGGATTCAATTTGTTTTTGTGGTGTTGAGGAACAAACCTCAAGACATCTACTGATCGATTGCCCAGCATTTCAAGATTATAGAATGAAGAATGAACTAGTTGTTTGTGATCTTAACGATTTGATTTCCGATAAAAATCATATTTAAAGTTCAATTCATTTTGTAAATACATTCTAAACTTTCTACAAAATCTGGATCTCTAATGTTTTCATGCGTTGAATAATGTAAATAACTTATGTAAATAAACTTTTCTCCTTGTTTGGCGCAAGTATCCCTTGCGGGATATAGCGCTTTGGAAATAAAATAATTGTAATTGTAACCTACAATTATGAATTCTCTATAAAGTTTAAAAGATTCAAGGTTCAAGCAAAACACAACTGCTTTTCACATGTGTAGACATGTGGTGCACTTACAGTAAAAGCAGTCGACAACTTCTACCTACCATGATTATCATGGCCTGTACTACGTGTATTAGGGATAATTGAAAAAAGGCAATAAAAATTTACTTGTTATTCTTAGGTTTGATTTTCTCTCTTTTGTTTTCCTCTCATGGACAAAACTTAAGGAAGTGGAAATTCTTTGAAGTCGACGGTCATCTGGAGTTCTTTTAAGTAGACAGAGACAGAGGTTGTTCACACTTGGTTATCTCGTGTGTCTTCAATAAAGATCACTGTAATATCTTTCAGAGTTATTATCTGAATCCCGATATACATGGTAAAAGATATAAATACCTTACGTTTTATCCATGAGTGTATATACACGACAATATAAATTGAGAATAATAAAAAAAACGTCGGTGGACGAGTGGATAACACCCTCGATTCCCGACAGTCATGAACCGGGATTGAATCCCGCGTTAACATTTTGTTAAATATGTCCTTCACATATTATTCATTGTTTCAATTATCATAAACTAGGTTGCTCTTGTTGAGCGGTACCTAATAAAGCGATTTAAAAACCAAATTGAGAACTTATTAATGATCTTTAACATATCTGCCAAGTACACCTATCCCCCGATTTACACGGTACTTGTTTTACACGTTTTCGCTTTTACACGGTTTTCAAAATAAGTTTTTTTTTTGTTTTTATCGCACTATACTAAATGCTACTGTGATTGAACACATGCGCTGTGTACACATCTCACGAGGAATCCCGAGCTTATGTGCTGACTACATATTTTAACCTGTCAATGCATTTTATTTTTATTTCTGTGTACACCTATCCCCTGATTTACACGTTTTTCTCAGGAACGTATCTACCGTGTAAATCGGGGGATAGGTGTACACAAAATTATATTTGCGTAAGAGCGATTGCTCGAAGCATATTATATATTTATAATTGTATATAATTCTACTGTCCTCAAAGCTTATATCCATAGTACTTCTAAAATACCCATTCCAAGAGTCTAGCTACAGTATTAATATAAAAGGAAGTTCAAAAAATGCAATATAACAGCGGTATGGTAGATTAAACTGGCGAAACCGCTGGGAGGGTTCACCACTGATGAGCCAGGCCCTCCCATTAATTTTTCCATTGCAGTAAGGGCAGTAGAAATTGTTTAATTTCAAAAAGAATCTTACGTCTTTAAAAAAGTTTCGAATTTTATATTGGAATTCTATAAGAAAAACAGAAAATGTTTCATTAAAATATAACAATAGAGAATCGAAGTGACAATTTGGAAACAAACATTTGTAAAGTGACATCGCCAATGACATCGAGTAACACTATACTACCGATCAATGGAATCAATATTTCAGGGAGAAACTACCAAACTAAATATTGGAAGAGAATTGTTCCAGCAAACACAATGTATTTCTAACCGGACGTAACAATTTTAATCAAAAGACTCAATCAAAAACACCAATACCCAATAACCGACATATTGAAAACATAACAATATCCGTGGTTAGCTTTTCTTGATTAATCAAGAATGGCTATTTGGCCAATTCTGGAATAATTAAAAATCAACGAGAATAGTTGATATTTATTCTGATAGATGGCGCAAGCCATCAGCAACTTTCAATTGCACGATAAGGAGATGCCTTTTTCTTAATAACAATATCCGTTTACCTTTAATCCAAATATAACAGATAATTCTCAAAATACAAGATATATATTAAGATAAAGGAAGACTTTGGGTCTTAATGGGGGCTTTTGTTGTTATGTTGTATATATGTATGTGTGTATGTATATATCATATTTACATAATCTTTCTTTTTCTTCTTCTGTATATACCCCACTTTCACAGGCCTATCTCTCTTGTAATCTCGGGGAGAATCCTCTATAAGACCAGTGTGTCTTAATAAAGGCTTTTGTGTGTGCTGTGTATTAAGATAAAGGCATTTCTTGGTCTTGAAACTAAAAGTTGATGATGGCTTGCGCCATCTATCGGAATAAATATCAACTAAGCGTTGATTTTTCAAATTATTCTTGAATTTGTAACAATTAAAACTACTGGCAATGTGTTTCTTATAATTGTTACAAATTTTATCGATAGATGCAATTTAATTTATAAATTTATAATTGTTTCTTTATTGATCGATAAAAGTGAACCACTACTCGTTTCGAACTGTTGGCCCTTCTCAGCCTGGTGCTGGTTATACCTCAGCAACCAATTTATATCAAGAAAGGGTATTTGACCAATTCTGTAATAATTTTTTTATTATTATTATTATTTCGACTTAGAGCGCTATGTCCCCCTAGGGACACTTGCACTTTAAACATAAACAAAAATTTTGAAAGAAAAGAAAGAAAGATATTTTAAATATGTACAGAATTAGTATGCAAGTTAGTTAGATGAAAAGATAAAAATATCAACACAATTGATATATGAACAAAGGGTTGGTATGCAAATTTAGTTAAATGAAATCAAATTGTAAAGTATTGTGTGTATTCGAGAAAAGCAATTTACACACATTTGACCAATTCTGTAATAATTAAATACAGTAGAACCTCCATGAGAAGACACTCACGCTAAAGGAAACCTCTCTATAAAGGACAGTTTTCATTACCAATATTACCATTTTTACTATTTAGAGACTCTCCAGTAAGAGGACACCTGTACCTAAAGGACACTTTGGCTTTACAACTAGGTGTCCTTTATAGAGAGGTTTTACTGTATCAACGTTAGTTGATATTTATTCCGACAGATGGTGCAAGCCATCAGCAACTTTCATTTGCATAATCAGAGATACCTTTATCTTAATTTATTCACCTGATCCCAGTACAATTTCACTTTTTTGTTCTATTTTTTCACAGGATATATATTTTTAATTTAATATGTATTTTTAAAAAAGTATGTATTGTCCCTATACTCCTAATTGTTTCGATAAAAGTTTAAAATGAGCTGAGTGTGTCTAATATTTATCACAATTTTTACCATATAAAAAGAGGCACCCCTCCCTTTAAAATGCATTATATTTTTTAAAAAATTCTGTTGTCCTTGTGATGCTTAATCACGTAAAAGAATTGTTGAATACTGGTTCAAATCACATTAATAGGTACCGCTCAGCAAGAGCAACCTAGTTCATGATAATTGAACAATAAATAATATGTGATGGTTATTCACATATTAAACAAAATTTTAACGCGGGATTCAATCCCGGTTCATGACTGTCGGGAATCGAGGGTGTTACCCACTCGTCCACCGACTTTATTAATAATTGTTTAAAATGACACGGTAGTTATATCGAGGAATCATTTAATTTAGATAAATGTTTATTTATAAATAAAGATTATAACACTGGTTCCAAGAGTTTAGCATCAGTATCACTATAAAAGGAAGATCAAAAAATGCAATATAACAGCGGTATGGTAGATTAAACTAGCGAAACCGCTGGGAGGGTTCACCACTGATGAGTCAGGGCCTTCCATTAATTTTTCCATTGCAGTAAGTACAGTAGAAATTGTTTAATTTTTAAAAAAGAATCATACACGTCTATAATAGTTTCGAATTTTGACAATTATTTTATATATAACACAAATATATTATA